>PVJO010004244.1:0-112208 GCA_004026905.1 Hystrix cristata | reverse complement strand
GGGGCGTGACCCCCGGAAAGGAAGGCGTGTGGGTTCCTAAAACCAAGAGGAAGCACTGCCATCTTTTGAGGTGCTCTGTGTCATTAAGGAAAATAAAGGTCAAAATAGAGTTCAAAAATCATGGCCAATTCAACTTGTTAATGTTGGAAAAAATAACTTTAACACACACACACACACACACACACACACACACACACACGTATATAAAATTCACAGCCTAGGGTGATGGGGCAGGCCCGTAATCCTAGGACGCTGCAATGCTGAAGCCAGAGGATCCAAGTTTAAACCCAGGTTGGACAACTTAGTGACTTAGCTAGACCTTAAAATAAAAGCTAAAAAAAAAAAAAAAAGAAACAAAACAGATGGGATGAAGTTCAGTATAAAAGCCCTGTGTTCAGTCCCTAGTTGTAGGATTCAGTTTTAGTAAAACAGCACTGTGGTACTGGGGGTTTAGCTCAGTGGTAGAGCACTTTCCTAGCACACACCAGCCTCTGGATTCCATCCTCAGCACTGAAAAAAAAAAAATTCTCATGTACTACAAGTTTTTTAATGAATTTCAAGTTAGGAATTGAATCAGGAATTCTGTTCTACTATTATATAATGAATATACCAGGCACCTGGGTGTCTCTCTGAATGTATAATTTCATTTGGAGAAAAGTCTCCAGCTCTAAATTTAAGATCTTTCACGAACGTGAAACTCTGACTTAATGGTCCTCTCTCTGCTCTATTTACCCATCACTGTAGCCTACAAAAAAGGAAAACTATACAACCTGGTTGTATAAATAGAGAGACACATTTAAACAAATCAGGTGTTTTCAGGAGTGTCCCTAAGCAATGAATTAGTATGCATGTCTCATATTGCTTTTAATTAATTGCATAAACAAATAAGCTCCAAATACCCGCCCCCTTATAAGTACATTGCCTAGCTGTGTGTACTGCTTGTGTCTGTAGAATCACATCACTTTTGGATTTATGGAACCGGCGTACAGAGTATAATCCAGATTACATGATAGTCCACGGTTAATTACCTAAAACATGACAGGAGAGTGCCTCGAAAAATAAAAGCACTTTGAACCCAATGCACTTCCTCTTCCTCAGATTTTACTTTCTACTCTGCCACTGCAAACAGAGAGCAGCCTTGCAATGAGAAATTAAAAGGGTGGTGTTTCATCACTATATTTGCCACCAGCTTGGGATGGTAAAACCTCTTAAATGAGTAAATATGAAAGATGAGCCTCAAATATAATGAACACCACGTCTTTCCCTTCCCGTACCTCCATGCTGTCCTTCACAACAAGATGCAGGAGCTAACTCTCCTTCCCTCAAAACTCAATTAGGAGCTTGTTTGACCAACGGAAAACTACAGAAATGACATTCTGGAATTCTGAGGCAAAATTCCTTCAGGATTCCTCCTGGTCTCTTGCATGCTCAGGTTCTGAATCCCTCCCCCACCCCGCCCCCCATGAGAAGCACAAGCCACATGGAAAGGCTGCAGTCCCAGATGAGTCCCCAGTCCACTGCTAGCATCAGCTGCCAGCTGTGTGACTAAACCTTCTATGACAGAGGTCTCTTGCTCCTAGGCCTTTTAGGAAGCAGGCTGTGAGCAGGGGCCCAGAAACAACTCTGCATCTGTTGTCATAGACGCTCCTTACCATGCACCTTACTACCTGAGCACCTCCTCTAGTCAAATCAGTAGTGGCAATAGATTCTTGCAGGAGCACTAACCCTACTGTGAACATTCAGGGCAGGGATCTAGGCTTGCACTCCTGATGAGAATCTAATGCCTGACGATCTGAGGTGGAGCTGAGGAGGTGATGCTAACCCTGGGAAGTGGCTGCGAATACAGACTAACATTAAGAGAGAAGTTTGACTGAACTTAGACCATACTAAATCAGTTGCTTGTGCACTATCAAAAACCCAGTTAGTGAGGGGCAAGTTACAATTTAGCTGCATCTGGTGGCAGGCTTTAAGACAGAATCTAACACTTATTTAGTCCATGTGTAGTCCACCCGTTGTTTTATTTAATGTGCCACTTTCTCACACTGCATGTTTGCCTCAGTCAGTCACAGTTTTTGTAAACCCACAAGTTAACCTTAGCCAAAATGAGTAAAAATCAAATACTGGGTTTTTACTGCTAAGAATACTGCTATCCCAATGATAGGATAGCAGAAGACTCTAAGACTGCCAACAAAAAGAAAAATGCATTTAAAAGAAAATACCTAGAGTCCTACTTAAATTATGAACTCATTGCAGCCGGTGCACTTATGTTGTCACCCAACACCACAGCTGCAGAATTATTCAAGTCTTTGAATGACTGCTTATCAGGAACACTGAGTTGGTCACTTTCTGCCAGTAAATCGAGGATGGCGTGGTTGCCATGACTGAATGGCTTTCTAGTTTACATATGCACCTCAAAGAGATCACTTCTGAATGCAACTTTAGGCATTGTGTCACCCATAGACAAATGCTGACTAGCTGAAAAATGACACCTGAATTTAACAAAATTTTGTAGGATGATGTGATTAAAATTATCAGCCACAGGAAAGTACATGCCCTTAAATGGCGTCAGTTTGTGCAGCTCTGTTAGGAGGTGGATGCACAGCACACGTGTCTGTTCTTACACACTGAAATAAGACGTTTTCCAAAGGAAGATAACTGGCCAGAGTTTTTGAAAAATAAGAACTAATCCAGAGATTTCTTTTAAAAATTAACAGCCACCACTGGCAGCACCTTTCAGTGACTGAGAATGGGTCCCAAACTTCCTTACTTATGCGATGGTCAATCTGCTCAGTGAACTCGATCTGTCAATTTAGGGGAGAATAACAACTGTGTTCAAGTTTGCAGATAAAGTGGCTACATTCAAAGCCAAACTGAATTTATGGGGGCAATGAATGAAGATTGGGACTTTTGACTTGTTTCAAAAATTAGCAGATATTTAGAAAGAGTCTGTGTCAGGGACTTCTTTCTCCTAGCTGGTGCGTGATCATCTATCTCAGCTATCAAAAAAGTTTTGGCATTATTTTCCAAACACAAAAGACCCTTGAAGGGGAAAGGAAAGTTTCCAGAACCCACTGTGAATAACCCAGGTGATTCAACTTTATCTCTTCTACAAGAGGATCAGCTGCTTGAGATACAAATGAATGTGGCCTTACAATTATGTCTGAGACAGTTTCAGATCTCCAAACCTTCTGGATGAAAGTCAAGATGGAATATTATGATAGTGCCACAAAAGTACCGAAAAGCCTGCTTGCATTTCCAACATACTATCTTTGCAAAGCAGGAATTTCTGCAGCAACAGCAACCTGAGTGAGATTATGGAGGGAACTGGATATAATCAATAAACATCCAGTGTCACTGTCTCCCATCACCCCTAGACGGGAACACCTAGTTGCGTGAAAACAAGATCAGGTTTCCCGATTCTGCATGATGGTGAGTTTTATCATTATTTTATTATATATTACAATATAATAATTTGAAAAACTGTATACTAAATGTAGTTGACTTAAATCAAAACCATCCCCCCACCTCAGTCAGTGCAAACATTATTTTCCAAGAAACTAGCCCCTGGTGTCCAAAAGTTAGGAAATATTCCTCTATAATGCATGCCCTAGACAAGCCTTCAGCAGACCAGATGTGCTGGCAGAGCATAATTGTTTTGCTTGAAAGATCAAAGCGATAACTACCCATGGATCCCAGTCAACTCACAGAACAGTGAGACAGAGGAAGAGATGGGCACATTACATGGTTGGTTTAAACCAAGAGATGTTGGAGTTATTTGTTACACAGTAGTGGAAAAAGGGAGGGGAGAGAGAAGAACAGAAAGAAGTCCCTGGAAGACCTATCAAGGTCATATGTGAACTTCCTTGCATCTAAAAATTTTGTATCTTAAAAGGTAGGCTTTAACCAAGGGATACGTGTTTGTTTTTGTTTTTGTTTTTGTTTTTGTTTTTGTTTTTGTGGTGCCGAGGCTCGAACTCAGGCCCTTGTGCTTACAAGGCAAGCACTCTAGTCACTGAGCTAAATCCCCAGCCCCAGGGGTACGTGTTTTTAAAAGGATCCCGAATCCAGTTGTTTTTCCAGATGTCCAAACTAATACAGGACTGAATTGCAGCTTGAGAACCTCAAGTATTTGAATTATCAGTTAATTTGAACCTTTCCCCCTTAAACTAAGCAATGAGCTCAAGCTGCTTATTTTATAAGTGACTAGTAGAGATGGCAAATGATCTCATGAGCAGAGAAATTCTTCGATTGGTTCTTTTAAAAATTTATTTTATTTATTAATTGATTGATTTGAGACCAGGTCTCATTAATGTAGCTTGGGTTGGGCTTGAACTCAGTATGTATCATAGGCTGGCCTCTAACTTTTTATCCTCCTGTCTCAGCCTCCTGGGTGCTCACACGTGTGCATCACTATCCCAAAGTTATTTTGAGTATGTTAAAGTTTACCTTTATTTTATCCAGTGAAAGGTCACTTCTGAATATGGGCATTAAATATGAAGATTTAAGATTTTTAAATCTTTCTAATCCATCTAATCTTTTCATTGTCATGATTTTCATTTCAATAATTCAAGTTCGGAACAATCAAATTAGACTAATAACTATATGTAACAACTGAAATCAGTAGGTTGGAGTGATATCTGCACTCATATTAATTGCAGTATTGCAATACCTAAGAGGTGGAAGCAATCCAGGTCCCCATTAACAGACAAATGGATTGAAAATGTGCTATTTAATGTATATAGGGCTGAATGCTAGTCAGCCCTCAAGAACACACAAGAAATTCCATTACTTTTCACAACACAAGTGAATCTAGAATATATTTTGTAAAGTGAAATACCCAGGCACAGAGAGACACATAACTATTATCTCGCTCATAAGAGGAATCTAAAAATTAAATTTATAGAAGCAGAGAGTAGAATGGTGATTATCAGAGGCCAGGAGAGTTCAGGAGTGTTTGGTCAATAGATACAAAGTTTTATTTAGGAGGAATAAATTCTGTTGTTCCATTGTATAACATGGTAGCTATAGCTAATAATAATAATAATGTGTTGTATATTTCAAAATAACTAGAGGAGCATTTTAAACTTTCTTACTATGCAGAGGAATAATATTTAAATTAAAACATAAACTATTACCTTATTTCTTCATGTAGCTTTTGATCAGTGTTATATATTTATTTACTTAATCTATGTTAATATTATTGATTTTGATTAACAGAAATAGGCCAAAGTTTTCTGTAAAGAATCAGAGAATACAAATTTTAGGGTGTTTAAGGAACACATTTAAAATTCAAATGCTCATGATATACAAGTCTATATTTCTTTCTTTCTTTTATTTTTTGTAATCTTTTAGAAATGTGAAAAACATTCTTAGCTCTCAGTTTACAGAGTCTCTGAGTGTATTTGGTTCATGGGCTACAGTTTGCCAACCCTTGATTCAGGAAAAAAAAAATTATACACAGAATATACAATTACAGGAGAAATTGATGCCATTCCATGAAAAAAGTGAATGGTTGGTCAAATACAATTTTGAAAATGCTTGCTCAAAAAAGTTAAGCAAGTTTCTGTTTCTTTAAGATTTTTCAAGGCCTTTAATGTGTGTATTGAGAATATTAAGAGACAGATCTCCAGTATTCCTAAACATATTTTTAGCTTTAGAAATATTATTCATAAGATCATGACAAAGGGATAGTTTTGTTCCATAACATACTCTTAGAAACACACAGTCAGACTAATGGAATAGAGTTTGAGTCCTAAGGCAATTACCGAGGGTTATGTGTGAGTTAAGGAGAAAGCTTGAAACGCCTGCTTTCCTGTAGTCCAGCCAGTAGTGGGCCCTGGTTAGTGTTGTACTGCTGGGAATTGCTTCCTTGGTGAAATGAGGTTCCCGAAACCATCTGGACTGGTTCCTCTGGCGCTCTTGCTGTGAAGCCTACCTGTTCACAGCAAGGCTTCTGGGAGGTGTCTGCCAAGTCTTGTGGATGGTTGGCTGATGTTTATTTAAATCAGACCAAAATAGCAGCCTTCACACTCAGGAACTAACTTCCAACCCAGAAAATTATCACTCTGACCAGAAAGTTGCTAAAAACAAAGTCATAATTTTCTTTTCTTTTTTTTAATCGCCTGACAACTTTAAAATAGAATCTAATAAGAATGATATTTTCTCCCCGTGTGATATGTCTTGATAAAACAGGAACTAAGATAATTGACTAAAATGAGAAAAATTGATGACCTTAGATTTCATCGCCTATGGAATTCTTAATCCCTTTCCTTAGTGTCACTGACATGTAAGTCTAAGAACAGCACACTTTCCCCCGTAGCTCTTCATCTTCTCATTCAAGTGACAGAACAGTGTAGCAGAAAGAAAGTAGGTTCTTGTTGCAGCTCAGTTATTCATTAGTGATATGACTGAAGGAAAGCCATTTAATGTCACTGAATTTTTTAGTTCTCTGTGCGATTGAGGTGGTAAAAGTTAAACTGCATAACATATATAAAGCTCGATCTTGCCATACACATAATAGGTGATTGCAAATGATTTATTTTTTCTGCTTTCTGACTTTGCCTATTGTCTAATTTACTTTCAGCTGCAGTCCTATACAGCACAACACATTTTCAGTAGCACAAAAGACCAACACTGCAAGTATGAGCCCGTAATCCAAGATGATAAGAGAGGCAGCCTTAGCTACGAAAGGTCAGTGCCTTATATTCGCAAAGGTGCGAAGCTTTGTGAAGAAGATCCAGAAATTTGTGATCCTTGAGGCTGAGAAACTGAGTTTTAGAACAGTAAGTGGTGAGGAGATTGCTCTCTGCCGAGTAACTTTCTCACGGATGAGACTATTTTTGTGCGCTACGAAGGATCTTCAAGGTTTTCTACAATCTTTGAAAACCTTCCCTGTCCTTTCCTGTCACGCAAGTCTTCCTGCCAATTTCCATTGCTGGAAGTGAGCAGCGCATTTATAGTCAAGACACTCTCCTAGGCTTGTTTTAGAAGCACTGTGGCACATGTTTTAAATTTACTTTTTTTTTTTTTTGTATCTTTAACTTCACAAAAGCTCAAAGGAAATGTAAAGTGCCCAAAGAGCTGTCAACAACGCTTCTAAAAATATAATTTCTGTATTGTTAATTGATTTTCAGTGGTCACTGCTGAGCAAAATTCCTAAAATATAGAGAATCAAAGCAATACATTTGCCATGAGGAGGGGGAGTGGGGGTGGGAAAGGGGGGCTGGGGGAGGGGTACTTCAAAGAACTGCTTTCCCCAAAAGCATTAAAGACAGATGATTTCCCAGGGGATTTTGATTAACTTTTAAGGAACAGGTAATTAAAATGGTTATCATCTTAAATTCGGTCTAAAGCACAAGAAAAAATTTTTTAAAACTTGAAAATTATTTCTTTGGAGGTACGGTAACTTTGCTACAAAAATGTTCAAAATTAATATTAAAAAAAAACACCAGATCAATTCCATCATGAGAAATGATTTTTAAAAATCCCAACAAAATGTTAGCAGACAAAAGTAATATTGTATTTGGGAAATAGCACAGAGTTACAACATAGGTTTCAAAAATTCAAGAAAGTGTCAGTAATAGTAAATTTATTAATATAATTTATCATATAAATGGGCCAAAAGAGAACATGCTATATCAGTACTGATATATAAAAACTGAACCTACTCTTGCTTTTAAAAGATAAACACAATAAAGTAGGAATAAAATAATACTCTTAAACATAAATGATCATAGTCCCAATTTGTTGGAGAAACACTAAAACACATTCTCATTAATATCAAGAATAAAATAATAATGTTGCTGTCACTAGTGTCACATAATATTGCTCTAGAAATACCAACAAAAAATAAAACAAGATAAAAAACTATATCAAGAAAAACTAAGAAATGAAATAATCATGTGCAAATGTTTATATGGAAAATTGGAAAGAATCTAACTAAAACTACCATAAACACTTTAAATTCAAATAGTATCTAAACCCCCAAAGTAATGGACAAAACTCAGTAGCCTTTATGTATTCAAATAATCAGAAGACATAAAGGAATAGGAGACATTGTGTAGAGTAGCGAATGTCAAAATACTACATAAATAAATTTAACAAAAGTATGCACAGTCTATTTAAAAATTTATATCCAAAAAAGATTAAAAATGAAAAAAGTGGTGTTCTTAGAATCATAAAGGTATCAAGCCTTCCTCGGTTATCTATAAACTGAAGCTGATACAAATAAAGAGACAAAGAGTATTCTATTTGGAAATATATAAATTCTCTCTACACTTCACACAGAAAATTAAGCAAGGAACTCACCCTTGAATATTAAAAGGGAAACAATAAGGAATGGAGGACTATGCTACACAAAATATATATATATATATAAATATATATACAATCTTATTATACAGCCAAAGTAATTTTAATGGTGTGATCCATGAATCACAGAAAAATAGTTGTTGCCCAAAAACATGCATATACAAGTAATTAAATATGTTATAAAGATATTCCAGTTTTGGAGTAGGGAAAGGGAGGTTTATTTAGTAAACATAA
Source organism: Hystrix cristata (assembly GCA_004026905.1). NCBI lineage: Eukaryota > Metazoa > Chordata > Mammalia > Rodentia > Hystricidae > Hystrix > Hystrix cristata. The sequence continues at coordinate 103,664 of PVJO010004244.1, read as the reverse complement.
TAGAAAAGTTTAGTAGATTTCTGTGGAAAAATTTCGTGCATGTATATACATATACACATTATATGTATATATGTTATAAAATTTATGAAATAAAACTCAAGTCTTAACCTTAAAATAAAACAAATTAAAGATAAAAATTCATTTATTATAGCAAATAAAGGGAAAATTATTAAAAGAAAACAATTTTTATGTACTCTGAAGGCAAACAAAATTACTATTTTCGAAGTCAAAAGGCAAAAACCTCATAATGCCCATCAACAATAGAATGGAAAAATAAATGATAAAATGATGGTAAGTTATATAATAAAATATCAGCCACAGAGTGCCCTAAATGAGCAAATTGTGGTTACACTAGAAAACAGGGCTGACTGAATACTGAATAAAATATTCCGACACTGAATAAAAACCCAATACTGAAGAAAAGATTCCAGACTCAAAAGAATAAGACTAGATGATTCCATTCCTATACAGTTCAAAAACAGACCATTTAATTCTAGTGTTTAAACATTCATGCTTAGTGGAAAAAGAAGAAAGGAAAGCCAGAGCAAAGGCTGGCTTCAGTGTGGAGGAGGAGTTGTGATTGGAGGCAGAACACAGCGGCCTTTTGACATCCATCTCTTGATCTAGGTGATGAGTATGCATGTATTCAATCGATTCATTAAACAGGATATTTATATTTTGTGGAAGTCTCATATTTGTGTTATATTTCACCAAAAAATTCAAAACTGAAAATAAACTCATAAAAATATTTGAGGTTCATATCCCAGATGATTAATGAGCTTAACATACATGGTTTCTACAAATCAGTTTTAAGAAACTGTCCAATGGAAAAAAATGAACAAAACATATAGCAGAATGTACATTGAAAAGTTCCAACTATATTAAAAGTGCTAACTTCACTTATAATAGGAAAGCCATAAATTAAGCTTTGACATTAGCCTTCACAGATTAGAAGAGATCATAAAGTTTGAAACGTGCTTAACTGATATTTTGGAAAGACTCCTTTTCTGTCATTGTCAGTTAAAGTATTAATTAAAGCAACCTTCATGCAATTTAAAAGGATGTATTAAAATTAAACTTTATATCAAAATTATACCAGTTAAAATGACAACTCCCCTTACAGGTGTTTATTTTATCATGATGTGAATGGGGAATGATGGCTATACAACTGCAACCCTTTCAGTATTGCTTGTAGCACTGAATTATAAACAAACTACACCTCTATCCATAAGGAAAGGGTGAAAAAGTTATGGGTAACTATACAATTAAATACTACTCAGCCATTAAAGAAAACTTGCAAAGCTATTTCAACTAATATGGAAAGGTAACCTTTAAAATCATCCAAGGACAGAATTGCATGTAAAATTCTACAATTTGTGATTACAGAACAAAATACAGATTTGTGCTCATGACTGCATAGATTATCTCCAAAAGAAACACAATAGAGTGGAAACAGGGAGCCATACCATGACTCGGGGAGAAAGGAGGGAGGTGACTTATGTCTGGTTGTTGTCTAGTACCCTCGATGCCCTTTCTACCCACGCTCGCTCAGCATCTCAAGGACTTCCAACTTTTCTAAATAGGAGATTTCCTTTCTGTCATCTGTCTTGTTTGGGGGTGACTTATTAAAAGAGAGAGAATACATGAGAACTCTAAGCTGCCATCCTGAAGTCAGCAATTTCTACTCCCTTTTGTGATTTTGGACTTTTTAAACTACATGCATGTATCACCTATTAAAAGTAAGAATAGTTTTTAAAAGGAAGATAAAGGAAAACATGTTTAGCTTTAGTTAATCAGCATTCCTAGTTTGGGTCACAGTAATGGTCTAAGAAAGGGTCTCCAATAAAGCCAGTGAGAAAGAAGGGGATAGTCATTCTTGTTTTTTTCTTTAAATCGAGTTTTCTTTTTTTTCTTTTCTGCTTTATTTACTTGTATTCTAAACGAAAGATGTCGGTAACAGTGAGTTCTTGTTAGAAGTGTTTGAAACCCATTGAAATGTTGTCTGTAATTTATATCCTCATGAAGGACTCTAGATAGATAATTACGCTGCATTTATGGCTACTGAGCACAAATCATAGTTTTACTAGTTCAAATTATTTTCCTAGTTTATAGTCTTATGTTTTCCACTAACACCTATTTTTGATGGTTTTTGATGGTTTTCAGAGTTACTCAGTGCAAGGCCTGGATGGGAAATCCAGCCCCAATTTCATCATTATTGCATTAGAAACTTGATTCTGTCTCCTGCCACTTCATTTACCAATGGGGCTTCCCTGAAGAACTCATGGTAAAATTGGAATGTTATCTTTCTAATGCCGAAATTTTGGGAGAAAACACCTGGTCCAAAGAGATACGTGATACGGCAATAAGTTGCAGTGTTCTGACTCCATCCTTTCTTAGTATTTAGTTTAGTTGCCTCAGAAAATAATTATACATTTACTTTTTTTTTTTTTTTTTTTTTTTTTTTTTTTTTTTTTTTTTTTTTTTTTTTTTTTTTGGTGCTGGGGATCGAACTCCGGTCCTTGTGGTTGCAAGGCAAGCACTTTAACCGCTGAGCTAAATCCCCAGCCCCTATACATTTACTTTATAATTCATACTTTATATGAAGAGAGCTAGGATTTTATGGATCACTATGTACAGGGGAAATGTGCCAAACAGCCCTCTTAAGTCAATGTGAAAATATAATTCATGGACCTCAGCAGTTTCAACTCAAGAGTGACTACTGTGGTGTGGATTGCAAGTAGAAAAGTGGAGGTGAATAAAATTTGTACAGTTTTTCCAGTTGCTACATCTGATTCCTCCAAAAAGGATGAAGTCCAGAGTCACACAGAGAAACTTAGGTAGAAGATTAGATTTACAGACAATAGTTCTTCTGATTCCTCATCAAAGGCTCAAGGCTCCAGGTTTGGGGAGGAAAGAATGAGCTGGTGAGCAGGAGTCTCCTCTTTGAAATCCTTGTGCCCTCAGTTCCAGAGTTCACGACTTAGGCATTTCAGGTTTGTAGTTTGTCAGAAATGGCTGCATTCTCCATTACATAAAAAAATAAAGGAGAGAGAACAGACAGACAGAGACAGAGACAAATACGAATACCATCGCATGTGACAATTCTTTACATATTGTATATTACTGCAATACCACCCTGGGGGAGCTTTAGCATTTGATGAGAAATGTGCAGATTCAGAAATGCTGTGCCTGCAAGTTCAATGTTACGCTGTGTTTCCTTGTGTGACTCTGAGGTTTACACATATTTGATGATTATAAGGCAACAATTGGAAAACTTACACATGCAGATCAAATTTTATTCACCTGTAAGTTTTTTTTTGCCATAATAAATTTTTTTTTATTTTTATTTTTACCAAGAACATGCATTGGTACATTGTATACATAATGATCATAATCAACATCACCTGTAAGTTTTTGATTTTCAGTCTACCTCACAATATTTACATTTTCATTGGACCTCTTGAACTCCACAAATTATATTTTTGCAGATTATCTTTTCAAAAATGCATATTCAGCACTTTCATCTTAAAACCCACTCAATATTAAGAACCCCAATTTCTCTAAGCCCAAATTTTAATCTTATTTCTTAAAATATGTAAATCTACTGTTACGTGTGGATTTCCTTATTCAAGTACCTACTTTATATGAGCAAGTTTACATTATTCGGTGTAATAAAAATGTACAGTGAATGTTAAATTTAAAAATTTTATTATAAGTAAAAGGCACATTACTATTAAGCCCCCTCAAAATAGTCTCGCTTGTTTCAAACACACTTACCACCCCACCCTTCTTGCTGCTCTCTGAAGCAGTTCTGGAAGTCTTTGTTTCTGAAAGACTGATCAAAAATACAGTGAATGGTGCTGCCAACTGCCGGCCAATGGAAAGGCAGGCCTGTAGGAACATTATTCTATGTCCTCAGCCTTTTATCTACTGGTTCTAACACAGCAGGACTCCTGGCTCATCCCCAAAGTCAAAATGACCACAAAAGATAAAACATTTTGAATCAGTTGAGGACATTGATGCAGTCACAAAAGTATAACTAAAGATACTTATGAAAGAAGACTTCAATACTGCTTTGGAAAGTTGCAAGAATGGTGAGATAAGTGGGTTCAAAGCAAGGGGAGAATTTTAGAGGTGTTCATGGCAATGCGTCTTTCACTGTAGTATTATTTTATTTAAACCTTCACTGTATATTTTGATCACACCTCCTATGTGTATGGGTTATCCACTGTCCTTCATCAGCAATCATCCCAGCATCCAGAAGAATGTTTGTACATAGTAGGAATGTAAAAAATCAGGAAAACTGAGCACATAGTATTCTCAGCAAAAGTAGGTAATCATATTGAGTTGAATATATATAATCACCAGGATCTAGAATTAGCCATCCAGATCCACCAACCCAACTCCTCCAGTGCAAACAGGTGCCCACAGATAATTCAAATTATTTCTAAATTCTTAAAGTAAAACCAGAAGTATATATTGCCAGACCAGAAAATGTCATTTTGAATCCATAACTATGATCTGCATTTTACTAACAAAATACAGTAGACATCTGTTTGGGGCTTTGTTGAAGACGGGGACACCACGCATACAAAAAAGAAAAAGAAAAATAGAAGCTAGGCATGCTGTCTCACCATTGTAGTCCCAGCACTCAGGAGCCTGAGGCAGAATTGCCACAAGTTTGAGACCAGCCTGGGCCACATAGCAAGACCTTGTCAAAAACAAAAACAAAAAATAAATAGGACAAGCTAATCATTGTACTGTTCTTTCTCAGGGACTCCAGCCACCTTCTCTGGCAAATCGGGAAAGCAGCTCACTTGTGACAGTCCGGCCAAGTGACCACTTGAGAAGTGATTAGCGATGGCTGTAACTGTCCTGGGAATTCTGCTGAATTCAGCTAATGTGATTTCGCTTGGATTTTAAATCAAATTTTAGTCTGTCCATCAGGAGATAAAGAAGCCCACATGCCCAGATCTGTCTGGTCTTCCTCACTCTCCCCACTTCCTGGCCAAGATTCCTTAAGGTAATAGGAGAAGAGCTGGCAGTTTTTGCTTCAGGTGCTGAGTTTCGACAAAACGTCTTTTTCTTTCCTCACTGGGGAGCTTTCGTATGTGGGAAAAACTCCCCCTGAAATCACAGAATTAGCCCATTCGAGTCTATTGTATTTTCATTTTCCTACTCGTGGAGATTGTCTGCTTATTTTGTGTCTCATAAACTCTCGTACCAAACTTACACTCATGGTATAAACGTTATCATCTCCTAAATTCTTACTTATACACTTTCCTGCCCAGAAAAGTGCTATTGGAACCACAGAAAAATTCCTGCAAACATAAAAATGACCTTTTTCATTTGATCATTTTGTAATGCAGTCGCTATAATATAGTAGTATAGAGTTACTATAACCAATTACAATTACAAATTTCCAAAAAGTATCTTAACAAGAAAATGGCATTGTTGGGCTGGGGATTTAGCTCAGTGATTAGAGTGCTTGCCTTGTAAGCACAAGGGCCTGAGTTCGATCCCCGGCACCACCAAAAAAAAAAAAAAAAAAAAAGCACATAGTAATTGCTCTATAATCATTTTCTAAAAAAGAAAATGGCATTGTTTTCTATGGCAATTATAATAAATGCAATAAAAATGAGATGTCAGAAATATGGAACATGATGAATAAACCTGCTGTAAATAGGAGGGGAGGGGCGGGGGAGAGGGGGGAGAACCAAGATGCATCATGTATAGGTACAGAATAAATGTAATGAATGTGACCATTGTATGTAGAATGTACCAATACATGTTCTTGGTTTAAAATAAAAAAAAAAAGAAATCATGCTAAAACTTAAATACTGTACAAGTGCTTTCATACAAATGTGAATCCCTTACAGTAGAATTCCTCTAAAAACTACTTCTAAATGCATTAAAATAATGTGAAAATATAAAAAGTCATGAGCTCTAGAACTATCTTCAGCCCTAGTGCCTAAAATTATGTTTAGTTATTTGAATACTTTAAAAATATTTCTTTATCTGTTGTAATGCATATAGACCAAATAACTTCACAACAAAGCATGATTTCAGAAAGAAATTTGATTTGGGGAATTTTCAGCTGTATGATTCAGATGTTTCTAGTAGAGGATAGTAGACCTTCTAGTTAACTCTAGCAGGTAGCATTTACTATACCTTTAGTGTGTGGCAGATCATGTCCTAGGCGTATATGTGCATGTTGATGAGAAAGATTATTTATTTGTTTTCCAGATGGGTAAATTGAGACACAAGAAGTTTAAATGACCCAAAAAGTCTCACAGACAGAGAGGGGTCATGAAGGGAGTCGGCCCATCTGTATAGAGCCAGCCTGAGGCCTGAACCTCTCTAACGTGCGGTCTGTGTTCTAAGGGCAGCTAAGGATGACACGGTCATGATTCCTGACTTTTCAGAGTGATGTGAAAAACATGTCAGTCGATGAGGTTAGTGGATCTAGGGCTCTGGGTTTATCATACCAGAAAAAATATATACACCTTTTTTTGGTGTGTGTGCAGAACATGAAACTTCAAATCCCTCATTTGTCCTTGAGAGGGTATGCTGTATTTTTAAAAATACCATGAAATACTATATCTATTTACCCTGCTGCTCCAGAAAGAAGAGAAATTTTAATATTAAAATCTTGAAAAGATAGAATATCAGAAAAAATTTATCTTTATGGAAATGTCACTATAATGTCTTTTTTTCTTTCTGCATGGACTAGTGAGAAAAAGAAAAGGCCCAGGGTAATGGTTTTAGATCTGGAATGTTCCACAAAAGGCTCATGGTTTCAGACGTGGGTTTGGGAAAGGATTGGATCACGGGGTGCAGTACTCATCACTGCTGGGAGGTGAGCCTTAGACAGAAGAGCCAGGTTGTAGGGGCTGGAATGGTAAACATCCCTCCCTGGCTCTTCCTTTCACTCTCCCCTTCCCGGCTGCCACAGGATGGGCTACTATCTTCCATCCAAACCCTTCCACTGTGCCGTTTCTGCCCTGGAATCAGCTGACTGCAGACTTAACCGCAAGCCAAACCAAACCTTTCCTCCTTCAAGTTGTGGGTGTCAGGTAATGCGTTCCAGTGACGGGAAAGTGCCTAGACTGCAGGGTAGGCATCCATCCACAGACCCACTCTTAAAACTTCTGACCCACATTATGGAGACTACATTGCCTTTTACTCTTCTCTTTCTTCTTAATCGCTTTTCTTTCTCCTCCCTCCTTCTACTCTTCTTCCTCTCTGTCCTGCTCCTCCCCCTTTTTGTCTTCCTTTCTTATTTCGTGGTCCACCAGTAGCAGTCATCGAGGATATAGTCAAATGCAGGCTGACAGGAAAATCAATAAATGATCAGGGCCTAGAAAATCTACACGCTTAACCATTCTGTGCATACTGAACAATTAATAACAATAAGTGGTTATTACTAACTTGAGTACCCCCCACACTACTGAATCAATGCATCCAATATTCTTCCACTCCTATAATACACCATTGATCCCTCCTGCTTCATCTTCCTTGTGTAGAATTCCTTCTTGCCCACCCCAGACTCATCTTCCTCTCCAAAGCACTTTTCTGAAAACAGCTCCTTCCTCACAATGTCACCATCTGTAGCAGACCCTTTTGCTGAATACTGTTTTTCTTCTGCCGTACCCGCCTTGCCCCTCCACGTGGGGTAACTTGAGGGCATATTCTACATCATTTCCAGAATTTCCCAATGAGATTGGGTTTCCAGTAACTCCTTTACCTGGTAACCCAAGCTTCACCTAGCCTTCCTACCATGCCTCCGGTTTCCAGGCATCACCTTCTCAATAAACCTTTTGCTTTTGAATCCTTATCTCAGAAATTGCTTCTGGAGAAAGACAAACTAAGATGCTAAATTGATTTCAGGTTTGGGTTTGTGGCGCATGGTGTTGGGGGTCCTGCCTATCGCTGGTATATCATTATTAAAATCATGTTCCTATAAAATGAGCATCATTGCAAAAGAACCATGCAAAACTAAAACAACAAAAAACCTGTTCTCCTAAGGGCGCTCAGTAGGTGTCTATAAGCCAAGCTGGGATTTACCCTGGACTTCCCACAGCCACCTACAAATCACTACTTCTTGCAGAATACCATACTATTGCCTCTCGATTTTATTTCATCTCAGGCGTTACACAACAAAGCAACTTGAGAAACTTCATCCCAATGATGGCAGGTGAAACACTCCAGTGTGCCAAAATCATCTTGAAAACAAGCATTTCTGAAACTCTGGCAGTGTGAGTTTGAATGACTCCCCAAAACTTTTTCTAATTTTGTGCAGGATGAGTCATAAAAGGCCTGTCAGAGACCTTGACTCATGGCCTTTCCAGAAAGAATTTTCATGATATACAGAAAACAGTTTGATTTATAACCAATTTTTCTTCTATAAATGAGCAAAATGGGTGTCTCACATCTGGCCATTTTTGGTTATGCAAGAATTTAACATTCACTGATCCCTTGTGAATAACATATTCGAGATCTTTTGCCTGTGTGAAACTGGACCCATCCATCAAAATTTCACCTTGGGTTTTTAAGTCTGAAAATATCTCATCTTCTTCGGTTTTGGAACTACATAAAACAAGCCTGAGATAGTTCAATGGGAATAATAAACATTCTAAAATTTACCCAAAGACAAAGTGTATTTGGAAGAGAACAGACAGGGACAGGAAGAAGACGGCAAATCTCATCTTTCCTCTTATTCAGTATCATTCACTTTGGGTTTCTCCCCATCATTTTATAGCCTATTTCATATCAATTCCGTATGATCCCATTCAAAACAGAAACATTTCTCGTCATTTTTCTACTGTACCAAACATGAAAAAAATTCATTCACACCTGACCTGAGTCTCCTTAAAAAAGGAAAACTGCCAGGCCAATAGGAAGGCACCTGTTGGTAAGAGATGACGGAAAAGGAGTCGAGTTACAACGGAAGCCGAGATAAAACTGGAGGGACAGAAGCAAAGGAGTAGAGCTAATATGCCCCAGTAATACCCCAGTTCTGAAGCCAAGTCGAAGGGACAGAACTGGACTTTAACACAGATGTGCCTGTATTCCCGAGAAGTTGATCTAACACCCCATCCGATTTAGTCTTGTGATTTCTCTTTTGTATACAGATTTGGATGGACACTCACAGGTTGTGATGTTGAGAAGCTATTGAAGAATAATTTAGAACTGAAAATGTTTAATCACTTCTGCTCTTAGTAAACCATTTCCCACAAGTGTTCTAAACTCAGAGTGGTCACTTGCGACAAATAAGCAATATTTTTGGACAAGTTCCGTTCTTTCTAAAATGCTGCTTAACATTTGAGATGGCGATTAGCTAAAATAGGTTCTCTGACTCAAGGCAAAATTACCTTCTGTTAGCCTTGACGTGTGAGCAATGGAAGAAGGAGACTTTGTGTTCTGCAGCTGTCAGAGGAAGAAAACAAGTCACTTAAATCTGTGGCTGGTTACCAGCTAGAATCTGTTATAATAATCAGAGTCTTTTATGAAGGTCAATTAAGTACAAGGCATTTTAATTCACTATCTCTAATCCTCATGGCAACCAAGAAAATAGACATTATTATTATTCTGTCTTGAGTAGATATCAAGGCTCCAAGAAGTTACACGTGCTGCAGATCTGATAGCTAATAAATACTGGAGTTAATGCATGAAATCAAGTCACTGGTTTTAAAAATCACGCTCCATCTACTACCAACTCGTAGCTTTCTACCTGCAATTTATGACACATTGGGGTGAAGTTAAAACTCACCTGGAGCTCTCACAGGCAGATGAAAGAACAGAGCCTCTGGTGCGACTGGGAGGAGGAAGGCTTCGCTCTTACTGTTTGGATTCCTCCCTCGTTTCCCTCCCTGGTGTTTTCACAGGAAGCCGTGAGGCTGCAGAAACCTGTGTCGGGCTTTCTATCCCAGGAGTGCCTCGCACCACCAAGAGGAGCTTCCTTCACAAACATGCTCGCGGATGCTGCCACACAACCGTGCTGCACTGTGGAAGTCAATCGAAGTTTCCTTTCCTTTCATCACTGGGAACTTCAAAGCAACAGGTCTCCGTGGTCTGAGGTGGTTGTTTCTGCATTGAACTTAGATTTCCAAATCCAAATTCTGAACTCAGAATAGTAAAGAATAAGATTAATGTAAGGCCACATGAGCCTGTGATAGTCAAGAAAATGAAACGAGAGTGACCCCATTTAACATACGAGCACCGTTCAGCATGTCTGGAAAGTCGATGCTATTTGCATTTGTGTGTATTTTAGACCCAGGCATAGTCTATGTGCTATATTTATTTCCAAGGACGTTATGTACGCACACACGAAATAAAGAGTAAAATTAAACTTCCCTGTGTTTCTGCATATATTAAATGTGAAATTAAAAAACAAGAATTATCTATGTGCTGAGGAATTCCCCCGGCAATGCTGGTCAGAGCGGAAGGATGTTATTTTAAATTCTTCTCTCATTAAGAGAGAAAGGGGTTTGCTTCTTCAGAGTTCCTGTGTGTTCCTATCAGAGCTTCACTGGCATTTTCATCGCCGTGTCTACGAATCGTAATGCAGTTCCGCTGAAGTTTCTGACACACTCATTAATTTGTTCCCAGCGGCAGTTCATTACCAACATCACAAGCAAAACATGCTCTCTCCCTGGGCACTGAGGGTCCACCGGAAATTAAGAAGATGGGGCTGCGAAGCGCCTCAGAGCAGTCAGCCGGCCTCATCTCCCGCAGCAGGCTGGAGGCAAGCAGAAGGCAGCAGAAATGAAAGCGCCTTCTGAACGTGCAGCTGACTGGAGCTGCGATTCCTTGGAGGGTGGGCTCTCGCGGTCTGCATGATGGGTCTTCTCTGATGTACAGGCTCTAAGGCTGGGGAGAAGCGACTTCAGATTTTGCAGTACAGAGGAGGCTTAGCGTCTTTCCTTGTCTTCCACTGCGGTTCTGCTTCCTGCCTGCACTGACCCTCCTTGGTCAATGGGGAGTTTTGAGCTTGAGCAGACTCTTGCTGAATTCAGCTTCGCAGAAAACTGTTTTTAAAGAAATCTGGTGTTCTAGCAGCTTGCTAGGTTGGAGTGGAATGAAGGTGGGGAGATGAGCTGTCTGTTGATCTCTGTTGTTGTGAGCAGTCTCAGGGGCGCTGGACCACACCAGTCAGCCCTGAGCCAGGGAGCAGGAGACTCAAGTCCTAAACATGACATGACGGTGAACACTGTGCCCAGTGAGCTCTGGACAGTTTAGTAAATCCGTCTTAGCTTCACTTCCACAGTTCACGTTCTGTGGCTATTTCTATCTGCTCCTTGGGGTGAGCAAGCTCTTTGGGACGTGTGGATCAGTTAGGGCACTGCGAATGGCCGAGACATGCAGCTGGATATTGCAAGTTGAGGTGAAGAGTTCTTCGGGATTAGCTTCAAATCACAGCCCTCTCTCACTGGGGAAACCACGCTAGTTCTTGGCCCTGAGTTGTTCCATCTACAAGATCAGGATAAGAGTAAGTTTAAGGACAAGACAAACACCATAAGGAGCCTTCTGAGTGTTAAATGGCTGACTTGAAGGAGGTCGACTTTTGCTCAATTCTAAAATGAGGTATCAATATGAGCTTTATAATTAACCTCGATTGTTAAGGAGAAAACATGAAAATTAGGAGAGTTTCTCCACTTCTGAAGTCTGGTATGCAAATATCCAGGCCTTTCTGATTAAGGACACCTCTGAAAGTAGCCCAGGAGACCAGAAACACCTCCAAGAAGAGTTCTACCAGGGCCTTAGCCCAAACTAGTAAGTCAACCGCGACTCCTCTTTTCTGCACTTGAGGCATCAGCAGTATGACCAGCTCGATCTTCAGAATATCCCTGATCTGACCACCGCTTGCTGCCTCCAGATCTTCCATTCCAATCCTGGTCTGAACTGCCATATTCTTCCCTAAACCTCTGAAAGGGCCCCTTCACTGGCTTCCTGCTTTGGCTCTGGCTTCCCCTCCCCACCCCTCAGTGTTCTTTATGCAGCCAGAGGAATCCTTGCTAAAATGTTAAATGATACCAGGCTGACATCAGCCTCTTGCTCACAAACCTTACAGAGCTTTAAGCAGAGGAAAATCCAAGATCCTCAGAGCAACAACTGTGACTTCAGTGATCTGGGGATCTACCTATCCCCATCTCTCAGGCTTCTCTAGGGGGCCCAGCCACCTCACTACCTGGGAACATGACGGCCAAGTGTGCGCCTGGCCTCGACTGTCCTGGGATCCCTGTAGTTCTCAGGCTCCTTTTACTGGGCTCTAGCTGAAAGCCGCTGTGCACGTACCCACCCAGCCCTACCACCCTATTTAAAATAATGTCTGAGTATGCTCTTCCACAGCCATATATGCTGTTTCTTCACATGCTTACTTTTTTTTGCAGACTCATCACCCTCTTCTAAATATCCATTCTCTAACTTTTCTGTGATCTATTTTGCACTCCTGAACCTCATCAGAATAACACCCTAAGAATATAGATTTGGAATAGTATTTGATTCACCATTCAGGTAGTCAAAATAGTGTATGACTCATATCAGGTGCTTAATAATTACTTGGGAAAATGACAGCATAAATGAATTAGTTCAGATATTGTAAGGAGCATTCTGCAGTCATCAAAGACAACCATGATGAAGCTATTAGAAAAATAATTGAATGACTGTCATGATTCCAAAGGTAGTCATGACTTCAGCTGGCAGGTCCCAACAGGCAGCTTCTTTAAATATGTGCAATGACAGCCACCCAGTGATAGATGGCTGAATCCTCTGTGATCTGCAAGGAGGTCCCCTGCACCCCAGAGAGGAAGCCCCACCACTTAAAATTCATTATGAAGCCAAGAGGCTAAATGAATAATTTATGTGCACACTGTGTTCTTCTCCACACTAGCACTGATATGCTTTCCATATTCCATCTCTCTTGTCTCCGCAACTGTGTCTGGGACAGTAATTTCACGCCATGCAGAATATGAATCCAACAGGTGAATTTCTATCCAGACTACTGTTCTCTTACTATTGATGTGGGGCAAAAAGTAAACAAAGCTACAGTAAAGCTTCCTTTTCGAGGCTTAGAAAACCCAGCAGAAACACAAGAGAAAGTCAAGAAAGATTTATTTAGGCAATGAAAGAATAAATGAACATACCTAACTCATTGTCTTAAAAGCTGCCTAACATTCAATACTGTGTATGAACTGTAATATATTCAATCCTTTACCTCATTGATACATTTTACGGCTTAATTTCCATATTCTTCCTTTGCAAGACTCCAATAAATGCTCCCCTACATATATAATTACCTTCTTGGGCTTTTATTTCTGTGGGTGAAATCCCCTGAAGTAGGATTACTTGCACAAAAGTATCAACATTTTAAATTTTAAGCAATATTTCTAGGTAATTTTTCCAAATATGTTACCAGTTTACTTCCCCACCATAAATATGTGGCAGTGGCCTCTCCCTTTACCCTACAACCAAAAAATGCTAGTTTCATATTGGGTTACAAATCTGATGAAGCAAAAAAAAGATAATTCATTTTGTAATTTGCATAGGCATTTTTTTAAAGTTTACTGGCCATTCCCTGTTATTCTCTGAACTGCTTTTCATACTTATTGGACTTATTTGTCTTTGGTTTTTCTATTTAATCAATTGAAGAGGTACTTTGTACACAGGACTAATAACATTTTGGTTATTACTATTGTAGTTATGTTAACAATCTATGTAAGTTTAAATAGTCACCATGCTAATGGTATATTTACTGTACTACATTTTGCTATTTATATGATCAAATATCTCTGTTGTATGATGATTCCTGGGATTTCTGCCTTGCTTAAGAATGTCCCATGATCTCAATAAAAATTGTCCCCTATAATTTGTTCCCAGATTTTTGTTTAGTTCTTTAATTCACCTAGAATTTATATTTATGTGTTGACTGTCTAAGGGATTCCATATAGGTCACAATTATTTCAGCATACATCATTAAAGTATTCCAAATTAAAAATGCAAATCTGGTTGTAATTTCTATTTTCTTAGGTGCTCTGACAACAGAAGATTCCCTGCAAGCAATTTGGGTCACTGAAACTAAATGTAGTTTGCTGACAGAACCCAAACAGATAGTAGTCCACAGACTCGATTAACTTCCACCAAGAAAATGAAAGTTCTCAGATTTAATTTAAAAATAACCCAGGCTTCTTGTTCAGATGTATATTGGATCTTTACTATACACTGGGTGCTTCTTAAAATACTTTTTTATAGATTGCTTCTTTTACTCCTTATATTGACCCAGAAGGGCAAGTATTTTTATCTCCATTTTCTGTATTACAAACTGAAAATTAGACAGTTTAGTTGCCTACGATCTCAAAGATGATAAATGTTGGGGCTGAGATTTCTGACTTGAGGTATGACCCTGGAGTCACTATTCTTAACAGCTACATTCTACAGATGATCCTCTTTGATTTGTGTACCTAAATATTTCTACTTACCACACACAGATGCTTTGTGGAGAATATTTGTTCAACTGGATTGAACTGAAAAAAAAGAGAAAAGTTTCTCATACTACAGAGTTTTATAACATTAGGAAATAATGACTTGAAATGAGTTTGCTTCTTGGAAACCCAGAGTAATTTCAAAACAGGGCAATTTCGGAAGCTGCAAAAGAACAGCTCTAATGAGTTCTGCCTGAGAATCTTCTCACCAGGAAATGATTGAAGACAAGGAGATAACCTCTCATTAATTCCTTATTAACTATTTTAATCAGGATGGCATCACCGTCTCACTCAGAGCATGGACAATTGCCAGCCGGCTTTGGTGCTCAGATTCGTTAGCTGACAGGGTGGGCAGGTCTGACAGCCAGCGGGTCGTTCTTTGCCCCCCGGGAGCTGCATTTGGTGAAGATGTGACTCCTTCATTTCTCAAAGTGACGGTCTTTGCTTTTGGTGTATTGCCACACATCAGTCAAAACTCCAGCACAAACGGCTTCTTTCCTTGAGTTCTCAGAGGACTTCCACCATGGCTGGAAGCATTAAAGCCCTTTGGGGTGGGGGTGCTGAGTGTGCCCAGACACAAGCAGCAAGGCAGCCAACTCCTACAATGGGACGGAGCCCCCAAAGAACATGGTGCACCGACTCTCCACACCCAAGAGGGCCAGGAGGGATTCTTCCTTTTCAGGTGCATCTGGGGGAACCACATGCTCAGTCCCCTCTCAGCCCTTCAGGGAACCTGCTGTGACTCTCTTTGGGAGTCTGCCCTGCCCAGCTGAAAATCACCTACTGTGGTGTTTGAGGGTCCTCCGTAGTGAACAGTCATTCTTTCCCTTACTTAATAATGGCCCTGAGGACATCTGCTATACTCAATTATTAGTTTATGCGGTGTACGCAGGGAAGGATATCCAAACTTCAAGGTACCCTGCTCAACTCAGGCCTGATTGGGCAATGCCCATGGGACTGGTTCAGAAGTTGGTTCTTGTGGCCCCATCAGAGCTAAAGAGATCTAAAAGGCCCTCTGGAAGATGGTGGATGGAAGGGGTCATGTGGGGACCATGAGTCACAGCCTGGGGAGCAGCTGCCTGGCTTCCAGTTGCCACATTCCTGCCTACTGGTTGTGAGCCTTTGGGACATTATTTAACCTTTTTCCACCTAGTTCCATGATTCCCAATATAGGAATAATCTACATACACCTTTCCCATGGGAGACATAAAGATTAAAGAATTCACATAATAAATTACATACCAAGCAACAAATTAAAAGTTAATTCAAACACTAGTTATTATTCTCTCACCCTTGAGACTTCTAGGAGAGATGTATCCCACCCTTTTTCATGGGATTTAAAGTCCAGAAAATATAAGATCTGGAATTGGAACAGTCGTTTTAGGCCTGAAAAGGGAGCAAGTGCTGGAAAATGAGGCAAAGATGGAAGACAGAGAAAGAGAAGGCAGAGAGTAAAATATGATCCTGAAGATGTCATTTAAGCTGTACCTAAGGAAAATCCTTTTCCCTGACAGTTATATGTATGATTGCATAGAAACTTTATTTTCAAAGCAATTTTAGGTTCACATCAAAATTGAGCAAAGATATGGAAACATCCCACACACCTCCTGCCTCCTGACACATGCTCAGTCTTCTGTATTATCAAAATCGCTCAGCACCAGAATTCTACACTTGCTACAACCGACCAACTTGCATTGACTCACATCATCGGTAAAAATCTATATGTAGTTTACTTTAGGATTCACTCATGATGAATGAATTATATGGGTGTGCACAAACTTGTAATGAAATGTATCCATCATTACAGTACCATTCAGATGAGTTTCATTAAAAATTCTCTGTGCCCTGACTATTCAACTCTCCTTCCTCCAAATCTCCGACAGGTGCTCATCGTCCTCTTATTGTCTTGGTGTTTTACTTTTCCAGAATATCATACGGTTGGAATTATACAGATGTAACCTACTTAGATTGGCTTCTTTCACTTTGTGATTTGCTTTTAAGTTCCTCCCATGACTTTTGATAGCTCGTAGCTCATTTTTATTTAGCTCATCATCTAGATGTACCACCGTTTATTTATCCATTTACCCGTTTATCCATTTGGTTGCTTCCAAGTTTAGGCAAATATCAATAAAACTGCTATAAACATTCATGTACAAAGTTTTGTGTGGGCATAAGTTGGCAACACATTTAGACAAATACCAAGAGGCACAGCTGCTGGATTGTACGGTAGAAGCAAGTTTAGCTTAGGGAAAAACTGTCAAACTGTCTTGCAAAGTGGCTGTGCCATTTGGATGGTTTCCTGCAATCACTGAACACTTCCCTGCCTCGACATTGTCACCAGTACCTTTTGCGGCCAGTATTTTAAATTTTGGCCATTCTAATGTACTTGTAGTAGGATCTAATTGTTTTAATTTGCACTTCTTTGATATCATATGATGTGGAGCATCTTTGTGTGTTCTTATTTTTCCATCTGTACATTTTCTTTGATAGATATACTTTCTCTTTTTAAGCCAATTTGGTTTGGATTTTCTGCAATTTTCACTCTAATCAATCTTTACTGCTTCTCTCTGTTTGGCAGGGCTCTGAAGATTTCCAACACAGCTATGCAGTTTACATATTACACTGAAGCAAATTCAAGTCAGGAAAAGCTAGATGCTCTCCTCCATGCTCACATTCCTCAGTCGTATGTGGCTCTGACTGATACAGGTAAAATGTATGCTTCTGAACGCAACACAGCGCTGCTCCTGGCTCTGTTCTGTGAGTCTGGAATAATATTGCACAGCAGCTAAAGTTTCACCATGTACTGCAAATACTGATAAAATAAAAATTAAAGAAAAGCCCAAAACTGCATGAACTGGCAGGTAAGAAGACTATATACTGCTGAGCTAGAGAAGGAGAAAACTACAAGGAGTTGCAAAACTCTGGGCCTAAATGTTCACTACTGTGCAGCACATACACAAATGCCCGTCCACCCTGAGAGAACAGGGAGGAACATAGGCAACCAGGCCCCTTCAGGACAATTTAATGGAGCTGGGGATGTAGCCCAGTGGTTAGAGAGCTTGCCTCACAAGCACAAGGCCCTGAGTTCAACTCCCAGCACCAAACAAAACAAAACAAAACAAAAAAACCCAAGACAATTTAGGGATCACAGCACTTGAAGGATGAGTGCGGGGGCATTTGTATTAATTCGGTCAGAAATATGGAGCTGTGCTGAAATCCGTGTCAGCCTGCAGAAATCATTCTCATCCCTCCCTCTATCTTTCTGAACCATAAATGGCTCCATTTGCAGCAGTTGAGCTCATTTTAAATATCTTATTTTTTGCTTTGCTTATGTGACAGATTTGACCAAATAGGTGCATATGCCTGTGCGTGCACACACTTACTCCCCCATGTACCCCGTATACTACTCCTCTTTGGCTTCTAAGCCTTCTAAAACATTTATGATGCATTTCTTCTTCCTGTTCATATAATGGTGGGCTGGTAGTTTTTTAAAGACTTCCTCTGACCGCTCCCCTCCCACAAAGAGCCCTGATTTGCTGTTTCCATGGTATGAATACATCCACCATGGCCAGTTGCAACTCGTCGACTCAGTTCATAGGAGATGGGTTGTGATACGCTGTTTATAGAATTTTGATCCTGTAGATACTCTAGATCCAAATAACTTCCAGAGTGTTGATAAAAGCAAAATGAAATAAGACAATGGGCAAGTGATGAGGATTGAGTATTACCTTTGTTTTCAATATAATGCATTCAGTTATACACTTAGATAATTTATTGCTTCATAATGTGTATGTTTTAAGCCAGCTTTCAAAATTCTTGGAAACTTGAAAATTGTGTTTTGCGACCTGGAGCAAGTTAGACACAACATACCACAACCCTTTCTCTAATGGCATTAAGCTTCTAGGAGAAGATACTGAAAATAAGCATAGAGCGTGAAACAATAAATAAATGAAAAGTCGTGTGAAATATCTACCAGAATGGCTAATGGTAATAAATTTTATTAAGAAAAGCAAAACAGGATTAAGGGCATATTGAGCATCTAGAAAATGGTTTAATATTTTAGGTAATGTAAACAAGAACATCTCCCTGGAGGAGTGGCTATTTTTCATGTAAACGAAGTAAGGTAGCAAAAGATGATAAAATCTCAAGAACCTTCCAGCTAGAAATTATAGCCTGCAAAAGCCCTAAATGAAGCATAAGCTTTATGTCTTATATTCAGAACAGCCAGACAGCCAGTGTGGCTGGGGTGAAACGCACAGTGAAAAGTGTCTGTCAGGAGAAAGGACTGACTAGACCATCACGGTTTGGGTCACGCACCATCTTGGAAGCCGCAGATTTGCTATCAGATTAACTAAGCTAAGTCACTAGAAAGTTATAGTTTACGAAGTGATACAGTTTACATGAGTGGGGTGTGACAGGGAAAAGGTAAAGAAATTAGAGAGGGAAGCAAATGAAAAAATAAATTTTATATATATATATATAGAGAGAACGATATATAGTAGAAAGGGGGGAATGCACGACAGATAATCAAAATGTAGTGAATTTTCCCAACAGAATAGTTAAAATTTAAAAGAAAATGATACAAAAGAACCATAAAAAGTATGTAAGCAAATGAGTATGGCTGTTCCAATAAACTTTATATATAAAATAGGCTGTCGGACAGATTTAGCTCATAAACTGTAGTATGTCAACTCCTCCTCTAGAACAAAATAACTCATGAAAAATATTACATGGGCCATAATGTAATTTTAACATTTTAATAGCCTCAATTAAAAAAAGTAAAAAGAAACAAGTCAAATTAATTTTAATTATATTTAATTCAATTTTTCCAAAAGATTATTATTCCAACATTATGATGATCTTGGGCCTTGACAAACTTTAATTTACATTTGAGAAAGAAATGGGTCTTTAGCATCCATTTTCCTTCATGCTTCCTGCAGGGAATTTAATTTCAGCAGTGGATCTTATTAAGAAATCTTTAGTGATTTTATTCATTATGTCCCTACCTGCAGACTATCTGAGAAACTTGAGGGAAATGAACTCTTGCCCATATTGCTCCAAAGCGGCACAGTCGCTAGTGATAACACTCTCCTGGGAGGAGCAGGAAGTCCTCAGACACACTCATCCCGCAGGGAGGTGAGCAAGCACGGCCAGTTAGACTTCTCTCTCCACGGTCCTGGCTTAATGCTGTTCTTCCTCAGGGTTACACGAGAGCACTGTTCACACCCGGGAGCCTGCAGCCTGCTTTCATAGTGCACGGAGTAAATTCTGAACAGCGTCTTCATTCTCTTCTTTGTAAAAATGCAGTCTTGACACCCATCTTTCTATTGAATTGCTGTCAGGGAAGGCTTTGCCCAAGGTCAAGATAACAAACCTCTCCGCCAGGCACAGCGGCCGACTTTAATACATCTGGAGGATTTATGTCCGATTCCAACCTCTAGAGATTGAGCTGATAATCGTAGGTATTTGGCAGGGGCATTAGCATTTCTGTCTGTGCAGATTTCAACGCCCTATTAACTATTCCGAGCAATCATTTACTCAGTGGGGAAAAGCACCAGAAGGAGTGAGAGATTCCTCACTGCCCACCCCAGACAGCAGCACAGAAACCTCGTTGCTTGTCTGTATGGGGAAATTAACCAGGAAGGCCAACTGCTTCGCTCCTAATGAATATGAATGTGCAAACATGAACATTTCAAAAAGCAACATTAGGAGCACAGGGAGAGAAAACAGGCTTTGATGTGCGATCCCTCTGTGAAGGCCTCTGTGAGTGACTTTTCTTGGGATGAACTGAATGATTTTTAGCACTTCCAAAGAACATAAAGCCCAGCCTATCCATCAAGATGCAGCCCCACACTACCTGCAGCGTGGCTTCCCTTCCAAGGGTCAAAGCGCTCTCTCTCTCGATGCCCAAAATGCTACAAAAAGAAAGCCATCACGCTGATACAGAATAACTCAGAAGACATGGAAGAAAATGAAAAGCACAGCGCAAGTGTCAATTTTGCAACAAAGACAGCCAATTTAACTATTTTCAACAGAAATCCAGGACTCTTTTAAGTGCCCGAGATGAAAATTGATCATGCTTGGTTCGCTGACTCCAAATGTGCTTCATGCTTATCAAATGATGAGGCTAATGTTTCATTCTAGCTGCTGAATTTGTCTACAAGGCGAATGCAGGCAGCCACAGTCATGATATATAGGACTCTTCAAAAACGTAGTTCACTTTTTCTTCAATAATGTCAAATAATCACGCTTTATATAAGAAAGTACTAACGTACTCCAAACTGGCATCTTTTGGAAGGTAAATGAGTCCTGGCGAGTCCCCAAGCCAACCCCAATGTGCCACTCTGTTTCCTTCCACAGCATTTTCACTCCATAAAACAATAATCTCCAGGAATATGAACAAATACCATTTACTGTGATTTTAGACATTCCAGATCTTCTAGCATATTACGATGCACAAAGCTGATTGCCGCAAACAAGTTGAACATAGGATTACTATGGAAATTTCCCGCGGGAACTGTAAGAAATACAGGCGTGAGCATTCATTTATTGAGGCCTGTTTTTTTCTACCCACAATCATAGTCTAACTCAAAATTTCTATTTATGACCCCAGTCCTGGCCACGAACAATCTATGTCTTTGTTACTGTAGATGCTGAAGGATGTAAGGAGCTTTGCCAGTCTGCAGGTGGGATTGTCACCTTTTGCCACATAGTGGACCTACTCCGAAGCTGCACACATAGGGGCACACCCAGCTCTGCCTTTTGTGAAAAGAGAAGAGGTGGCTATAAAAAGGAGGCATTTGTTTCAAATTTCTCTCCAAATGGAGTCACTTAGAAGCATTTCCTGTTCCTTTAACTTCAGTCCAAAGGAGCGCAACATCTGAAGTGTGTTTTCTTCTGATATTTTAAATTCTTGGTAATGCTGCCTTCTGCTTCAGCAAATGCATGCTGAGCCCCTAAAACATGTAAGGCAGCCCGCGTGACACCACACTGTATTCACAGGTGTGCACGGCAGAGCCTTGCCTCAAAGAGTTAGCCAGACAATAGGAGAGGTGAGCACAAAGCCTTGTTAATCTTGTGCAGTTCCAGCTGACAAAGCATTTTTTGTATGAGCCCAGGAAGACTGACTCAGAAGTGTCTATGATGATGCTCTAGAACAGGCACAATTAATCTATATTAAAAAAGTGAGAACAGTGGTAGCCTCTGGGATGCAGGTGTTGCTGAGTAAGAGCGGGCTGCCAGTTTCCATCTTCCGTGTTGGTAGGATTTGGGCTGCACAGGTGGATGAATTTGAGAAACTCGTCGCATGGTATGCTTTACGTGTGTGTCTTATTGCATGCAAACCTTACCCCAAAAAGAAACTATAAATATGAAATTCTGGCTAATGATTTGCACCTGTGTACTTAAAGAGAAATTTACTAAAGTCTGGAATTCACTTTGCAGTGTATAAAAAGTAAGATGGATTAATGGGTGTACAGAAGAAAGATAGATGTGGTTAGATACGTGATAAAGCAAACAGAAGAAAGTGCTAATGGCAGACACTACCTGGGGTGTATAGGGTTCCCAGTAAAAATATTTCTATTCTTTATGCACATTAGAAACTTTTAAAAATAAATGTTGATAAGAAAGAAAAAGTGACTTACATGGGGAGGAATTCTGAAATGTTCCTTGAAAACGCAAAAAGATTTTTGAGTGGTAGAAAAGGAAATAGAGGGCATTCCCCACTGAGCAAATAGCAACAGCACAAAGAGGCCTAAGAAAGCAAGGGAAGATCAGAAACATGCAGATGGTAGGACATTAAAGGAGAGAAAGGCAATGAGCATCACACCATGGAGATCTTCATAGCTAATGTGGGAAATCGTGTATCTTTGATGACAGTAGACAGCCATGATGAGGTTTTCAAACATAGAATCAGAATTTCTATTTATGGGGACTTGGGAGGTAGGAGAGGACAAGGAGCACACACAGGACGTGAGCAAGATGAATCCGAATCTGGAGGACACAAAGGAACAAGACGGGAGATGAGGCCTGAACATGCGGCAAGCTTGAGGTAGGAGGCAGACTGAACACGAGGGTTGACAGTGGAGGCGGATGAAACATGAGTGCAGATTTCAGCCCTGTGGCAGGAAGGGGGTTTGCTGATGATTTTTTTCACATCAAAGGGAAATTAAAAACAGCTTATTTACAGTGTAGAACGTGATGAACTTGATAAGAACCATTTACAAAGGATTCAACAAGAGACAGTACCAGCATGAAAAGATATTCGTTCTTACTAGCAATCAGGAAAAGATAAGAGCAAATAAGAAGAAAACATTTCACCCATCAGACTTGAAAAAATGTACAAGAATGATAATATCCGGTGCTGAGGAAGGTGAGACCCAAAGGACTGACTGACACACTGTGGGAGTGTAAATTGGTTTTGATATTCACAAGAAATTTGATAATCTCTAGCGAAGCTCCAAGCTATTAATATTCTTGGCTACAAAAATTCAATTTGGGGAAAGTATATTCTAACCAATCATTTGCACATATATCTAAAAATGAATATAAAAAGTTCATTGGCAGCATTGTAATAGTGGAAAATTGGAAATAATGTCATTGTCTACTGACAGAAAGGATATATTACAGCTTACCATCTGTATTAGTTTTCTACTGCTGCCGTACAAATTACCCCCAACATTTTAAAACAACACAAATTTTACAGTTTTTGCAGATTGGAAGTCCAGTGTGGTTTCAAAGGCCAAAATCAAGATGGGGGCAAACTGTCCTCCTTTTGGGAAGTTCTACCGAGAAATCCATTTCCTAATCTTTTTGACTGTTGGTAGATTCATTTAGGTTATGGGATTGAGGTTAGTTTTTCCTCTTGCCTATAAAATCAAGGCTGTCTCCAGCTTTCAGAGACTGCCACAGAACTTGGCTTTGAGCCCCTTCCTCCATCGACAAAGTCGGCAAATGACTCACAGGGTTCTCTGACCGATTTGTCTGCCATCTTCCACTCTTAAACACTCATGTGATAAGATTGGGCCCATGTGGGTAATTGAGGATAACTTCTCTTTGTGAAGATCCCATAGTCCATATCCTTAGTCACACCTGCAAAGTCCTTTTGCACATGTAAGACTGTAACATAGTCACATATTCCAGGGAACACAATGTGGTCATCTTTGGAGGCCATCATTCTCCTATCACACCATCCCAATTGTGGAAGTCTCTGTATTTACTGAACAGATAGATATAAATTCCTGATGTTAAACTGTGAGGGTGTTTGCCAGAGGTAGGTACAAGAAACACATGCAGAGACAAGGGACTTTTGGGGGCCATGGCCCAAAACTTCCTGGAATGCATGATTAAAAGGTAGTCTACAGAGACACAAGTCCAGGTAGAATCAAAACACATTGCCTTATGCTCTGGCCCTCGTCCTCCCTATACTCTGAGTTATTACTTAGATCAGCTTGAAGGTCAATTGAAACTAACACTGTCCTTCTTCTGTCCCCTACATGAATTGCTGCACTGGTGCTTTATTTTTTTTTCTCCTTTCCTTTTGCTTCCTAGACCTATGAATAAATATCCACAGAAGCTTTAAATCAGGGCCATTTTTTTCCTGAGACTCTAACGCTGAAGGGTGCTGGTTAAGGCAGCCCCTCTGGACCCTCTTGGAGGTTAAGCTACACTTGGACTCTGAGTAATATCTCATCCTTTGCACCATGCCACACTTGTGAACTGTGACATGAAACACCTCTAACACATATTATAAAGTGAAAAAGAAAAAGAATTCAAACATGGTTTTGTATTGCCTTGTACTAATATGTTATAGTATATCATACTTTGACCAAATGAATTTAACAATACAAAATTTATTGTGAATTTAAAAAAATAACAACTGACCACTAACTATGGGCAGATAGCATATTTGACAGAGAGACTGACTTTATCAAAAGACACAACCCACCCCACACACACACACACACAAAAAACAGATGGTCAGAAAGCAAGTAAAATTGTGAAGAACTGTGCTGTCTGACATGCTAGCTGCATGCAACTACTTAGAGTTAAATTTTTAAATGCAGAGATTCTTCCTCCTTATCTCATTTTGAGTGCACAATAGCCATGCACAGCTGCCTATCATCAAGAGAGGACAGAGCTGGAAGTTCCATTGTTGAAGGTATTCTTACTGGACAGCACTGAGCTAGAGATTTGAGACTATTGTTTACAAGGAACCTCAGACCTCTTAGACCCAAGGGTATTGTCAGATTTGAGATTCATCTGTATGAGCAGACTAAAGAGACAGATCATCAGAAACTTGTTTTAGGAAGTGGGATCATACTACATGGCTCATGGAAAGTAGGACCACAAGGGAAAAAGAAGAGGCCAGTCAAGTGGCCAACATGTAGCTTTTGAATTTAGCTACAGTATGATCAGGAGGAATCTGCAAGAGGTCACAACACGCTTTTACAGACCTGAGACAAAGATTTGGTAGAAAGAGGTATAATATACGGTGATCTCAAGAAAACAGAGCAAGTGAATAAGGAGGAGAGACAGAGAAAAGGCGGAAGGAGAAAAAGAAAGAATAATGAGCAAGTTATTCTCTGGAGACCCTCTGAGGGAGTAGCTCAAACTTCACCACTGTCCCACAGAGAGGATTTAGACATCTATCCAATGTCTAGTTCCCTTTGGATGAGGGTTATTCCTCAGGGTGTTAAGGCTCCAGGAATTTTGGCCTGCTGTTTGATCCCAAGCAGGCTCCTACACTACAGAAATTCATCAAGCAGAAAGACCCAAGAGCTCGACGAGGCAAAGCACTCTACAGTGCAGGAGCTGTCTCCTGGAGCAGTGGTGGTCTCCAGAGAGGACTGAGAAGATTAGACAGGGACATCTGTGGGATCGGGTGCTGGGCAACAGAAACTCAATTTCCCCAGCCCTTACCAAAGAAGCACAGTAAGAAGAAGAATTCAATTTTATCAGCAATGTCTGCCTGCTCTTCAGGCCCAACATCCAGATCCTCAGATCTGCCCCTGGCATCTGAATGAGGCCACCTCGTTCTACCAGAGTCCACTGATACATCTGCAGGCAGCCGCTACACCCCCGTGAGTGCCACAGCCACCTCCTTTAGGGGGATTCTACAGCAGTGAGTAAACGGCTTCTGTACAATTCTGAA
The DNA here is from genome assembly GCA_004026905.1 of Hystrix cristata. Lineage (NCBI taxonomy): Eukaryota > Metazoa > Chordata > Mammalia > Rodentia > Hystricidae > Hystrix > Hystrix cristata. The sequence continues at coordinate 78,032 of PVJO010004244.1, read as the reverse complement.
GGAAGTTCACTTTTTGTTTAAATCATCTTTTCTCCTCTGAGGAATTATTCCAATGGAGACCGAATGCGAAGATAAATGGAGGGTCAGACACTACACCCTGCCCATGTCATGGTCACTGAGTCAGTGTTGCCTGCCTGCCGGATCCTTCTCTGCTTCGGATGAGATCTTGAAAGAGCCTGAAGAACAACTAAAGTCCTACAAGGCCCCCCTCCAGTTTGCCAGACCGCTCCACAACCCAGCCATGAAGCATTGTCCTCTTTACTGTTAATATAAAGAAATAATCATTAATCATCATTATTGTGCCTGTACTTCCTTCTAAGAGAACAGTTTTCTGAGTTCAACAATAAACCTAGCAATATGGAGGGGAAGCAAACATCACGTGTAGATTTTTCTTCACACTCCACCACACCGTGCCAAAATGCAGCATTTCTAGCAGAGGACCTCAGCCACTGCCCAAGAAATGGGTCACTGAGCATGGTGGACAGACCATGGCTGGGTCTTGGGACTCTGAACCTTTGGGCACTGGGACACTGCAGCTTGCAATACTAAGCTGGTCTTAGTTTTGCCCCTAGTGGTCCGACTGACATTTGACCAATCCCTCCATTTCATGTCTTTGGCGGATTGACTAAAAATTATCCCCCAAGTTCTTGTCTTTCCCTGTATTCAATCCCTTGTGCTGTGGCCACTCTGCCCTTTCCCGTGAGTGGTGAAGTCAATTCTTCCTCCCCTTGAATCTGTTCTAGGTGAGTAGACTGATTTTCCAACAGAATGCTATAGAAATGATGGCCTCCAAAGTCTTTGGGCACCTCTGTCCTATCTTCATTGGATCAAGCCTAGGAAAGCCTGCTCAAGGGTCACCCCAGAGCACAGCCAGCCACGTGAATGAGGCTGTCCTAGACCAGCCCACCCCTGCTGTTCCGCTGTCCACCACATATTCACCAATGAACCCAGAACCTGGTTCTGAATAGGACTAGAAGCATCTCCCAAGTGATCTAGAGGTTCCAGGGCACAAGAAAGGCTACTTTGAGCTACTAAGCTTGGAATGCTTTATTAGGCAACAAAAGCTAACTAACATAACATTCTGGAGCCTTAAACTTGACTCCTGCAGAGAAGAAAAGTGAACAAAATGGCTTCTTATGCTTCGCTTGTATTGTGTATCCTCCCAGTTTCAGCACTGTATGATTTTTAGTTGAAACAATACTCCAAAGTGGACATATTAATCTGCCAGACAACAGCAAACTTATGGGCACTAGCTGTATCACATGTTTGCAAAGACACGTGAAACATCAGTGCAGTACACAGGAAGGGGCAGAGAGGGGAGTAGAGCGCATGCTCGGTAGAGCACGGCCAGTATGTCCGGTCTCTTCCTATCGGAATCAGTCATCATTCTGCGCTCACGCTCCAATCCTCTTCTCACTGCAGGTTTCAGGCTTTATTTGTGATAGCTTACACTGATATTCTATACAAATCTCTCATTTTCAGATACAGGCAAGACTATTTTAAGCCTTAGCAATTGCATAAGATTTATATGATGTAATGGAATAAGCCTGTACAGAAATGTTTTGGCCTTTGTGCTTAAAAAGAAATAATCTTCTACAGTTTGCTTAGTGGATCCAACAGGGTTCTACCTAAAAGATCTCTCGGGCTCAAACAATGAACCCAGTACTGTGGGAGTGTTGTGGACCGGGGCATACTTCCGTGAGCTTGCCGCTTTCTTCCTTCTTCCCTTCCTTCCTTCCTATCGGAAATGAACTACTAAAAGAACTTAAAGTAAGAACTTTACATTTTGATCAAGTGGTCACTGTGAGAGCGTAGAACACATCCTTAGCCTCTCGGGATACTGGAGAAGGATGCGTAAAATAAGGCTCCTGTGGCCGGTATCATACAGTTACTATTGTGACAACCAAATGAGACTTACAAGGAAACAGCATGAGATGTTCCCATTTGCTCAGTTAATACTCATTTTTCCCACATTGTGTGTTGACTCATTTCCTACCCATCACTCAAAGTCTAGCTTAGCGGAAGCCCCTTTGTAAAGTCTTTATTCACAATGTCAGCTCATGTTAAACTCTTTTTTTCTGTTTCTTGTTTATTCGAGAAAATTTTCTGAGGCTGAGTTGGGCCCAGTGACAGCACTTTTAGCAGACTCGTCCCTGCCACATGGAAAGAGACACAGTACACAATCCAGCATATGATTAATTAAACATATCATGATGCAGTGATTCAGTGTTGTTTGGGGACATTATGAGATTATAGAACAGCAATAAACCAGTGACAGTTTCTCAAAAAAAAAATGCCATTAAATTAGGACAGGAGTGGAAGCAAGTGCTATTCCTGATTTGGAATGAAACAGGGCTTATTTCAGCCTATTTTTCTCCAGACTTGATTGTTTCTACTGTACTCACTGGTGCTTTAAATCTGCATTGTCTTTTACATAATATCTATTGTACCTTTTTGTCCTTATTTACACTTACAGTTTCTCATATCAGAGAAATAGTTCGATGTGTACTCATGAGTGTCTGATTTATTTCACTTGAGAGTATGTTCTCAAGGTGCATCCATTTACCTACAAATGTCTCTAGTGTATTCTTTTTTATGGCTGAGTACTATTCCATTGTGTAGAAATACCACATCTTCTTTAGCCATTCATTAGTTGCTGGGCATTTGAATTGTTTCCAAGCCTTAGCTATTACAAATTGTGTAAAAGAAAGCTAATATTCAAAAGAAAGGAGAACTAGGTAGGGAGAAGGGGGAAAAGAAGGAAGGGGAAAAGAAAAGAAAGGAGAAAGGGAAAAAATGGAAAAATGTTAATAAACCTGCTGTAAATAGGGAAGGGTGGGAGAATGGAAGGGAGGGGTGAGGAACAGGGGAAACCAAGATATATCATGTATGGGTACAAATAACCACAATGAATGTGGTCATTGTGTACACAATGTACCGATACATGTTCTTGGTAAAAAAGAAAAGAAATCTGTATTGTCCTACATAATTTTCTAATATATTCCTTTGATTCGTGCACACTATTAGGCTTACACTCACTTGGCGTAGACCCCAATTTTTTGAATTTATTTTTTATAATTTTTCTTGGTGATGTTGGTGATAAATACATAGTTGATTAATTGAAAACAAAAGATACTTATGCTACTTGCACTGATCACTTTTGAATTATAAGATATCACACCACCACCTATAAACTAATTACTATTTTTTAAGATTTTAAGTGTATGATATGTATGGAAAAGAGCAAAAATTACAGGTACATAAGTCAGTGAATTTTCATGGAATGAACTTACCCAATGTAACTAGCATCCATTTCAAGAAGAGCATTGTTCCCCTGAAGGCCCTTATGTTCACTTCTAACTACCACTTCTTCCAAGGTATCCTGTTATTATCCTGATTACCCTGATATTAACAGCAGGTTTTTACTCATTTTTTTGAAGTTCATATTCAGTGTGTGCTCAATTGTTTCTAACTTTCTGTACTTAACGTGTTCTGAGATCCATCCATGCTACTGCATGTAGCTGGGGTTTGTTCCCTCTTGTTGGCATTCAGCATCTCATTGTGAAATTTATTCTTGATGGTCACCAGGCTTGTAGCTCTGAACTTCTTGCATGCGTCTTTTTGTAGAGCTGTGCATACATTGCTGTTGGGGTTATACCTAAAAGGGAGCTTCTGGGATGTAGGACGTAGATATTTGCCCTGGCATCAATAAGTACTGCCATATTTTCCAAACTAATTGTACTAATGTTTGCTTTTACCAGCATTATGACTGCTGATTTTTAAAATAAAAGCCATTTTGCTGGTCAAACTAATGCTTAGATTCACCCACATTAAGAGTGTGGAGGTTGTTCTCTTGGTGTTGGAGAGTTGGAAGCACACCAGGGCACACGCAGACCTGCTGACCTCTCATGGTCAGTCTCCCAGGGCCTTCAGCCAGGCCAAGCTTTTGGGACCGTTTGTTGGAAAAATGCAGCAGAGTCTCACAGTCACATGTGTTTTCTAGAATGGAGTGGGTTTTACAGGGAAATCACTGTTCTTTGGTGTGTCATTTAAAGATAGGCTCTTTCTGCATCATCTCTCCTGTGAATTCCGATAAAAGGAAAAAGTATATTTCTGGAAGGTGTAAAGAATTTTAAAAAAATGAATAGGCTAGGAAATCAGGTGCAAATAGATACAGAATGTTTCCCGCAGGTCTTCTGCCTCTTCTTCTAGCCCTTCTCTGGGCCAGATGCTTCTACTCAGCCTTTCTAGCCTGGGGCCAGGGCAGCTTTGCCCTAGCATGGAATTCTCCTTTCTTAGCAGGCTGTAAATAAAGAGATTCCTGGCTCAGAATGGCATTGACTGTCATCATTAACAACTTCATATGACCGATGCCTGCATCAGCTAAGTTATGAACACGCCAATTTATTGAGCAGGATGCAGATGTTCTGTTGGGAACAGAATAGGCTCTGAATGTTTGCTTTGTGGCCCAAATACAGTGGGAGCCTATGAAAGCTTCACTTCATTCAGGTCTTACCCTTCATCTGGGGATCAGATTGCTAACACAGTGGCTTTGAGAACACGTCCCCCATTTGCCCCTAGACTGCCAGCACTCAGAGAGTAATGCCCTCACGGTATTGCCTGGCAGAGTGTCTGGCACAATAGAAACTCCCTACATATCTGTCAAATTCTCCATGATAATTCAGTAATTAATGCAGAGGAGCAGGAGAGTACAGAAAACCATTCAGCTAACTGATAGCTAAATAGCTAACTGATAGCTAAGTGCTTGTCACTCATCATCCAAGATGTTCACTGGCATTCAGCCTCAGTTCTAACCTGGACAGGACAGGACATGGCTCTATACATGTGTTTTGAAATTGAAGAGCAATGTGCCGAGCATTCCATCTATTATACAAGCTACTTCTTAAGGTAATACTGCTTCTGACAATTTTTCGAGCCACAGATTTGCTAATCAGACAGGCTTAGACAACTCTTAGGAAGAAAGGATCCCCCTCTTCAATTAGCTTCCTGCACTGTCCAATAGAAGCAGGTTACTCATATTCCAAAATGATAGTAAACCATATCTCGAGGGTCTGTTGTCATAGTTAAAGAGACAGTATAATCACATATGATTTAATCAAGTTCATTTCAAGTTTATTGCTAAGGGATGTGAGGACTGGCTCTTTTGCCCAGGCAGACTCTAAAGGCCTCTTGGTTTGGGCTTGTGGAAAGGAAAAGAAGACTACAATGCCGCCTGGGATGTTGGCTCTGAAAAAATAAAAATTAGAATGTACCTCCGCTTGGATACTCTTGTTTCAAAATCCTATTTGGAATCATCCTTTTTTACCACCATGATGTTCTGTAAGTGAATAGCAGCGGTAACTTGCTTAAATGAGGCCCACAAGCATTTTCCCTTGCCAATATCTAATGCTGTTTTTCTCTTATAGAGAATTGTAGATTGCGATGCTGCAAGTGTAAAATCTACTGAGCTTCACGATGGGTCATTGCGACAGTGCTGTTTTGTGAGGGAACGATGGGACTTCAAACTCCGTGCCTTCTTAGTAGTTGGCCACGAGTCATCGATCACCTACCACTTCTGGTCCTAACCTTGTTTTGTGATGTGATTTGTCTACACTTATTTATTAGTGTGTCACAGTTTTATAGCCTGTTCATTGACAGTCTGCCTCTGAAAGAGACAGAAAAACAATATGATTTGTTGTCCTTCCTAAATATTGAAGGGGAGAAAAAGATAATATGCAAATTTCTTGAAATTCACAAATGAGGCAGGATAAAATTTCTGCAGAATTTATACAGTCTGCACAACACTTTTGATCATGATATATTACAATCTCACCCCCACTCTCTCATCTACAGTGATGACTTCAATATTTTACTGAGCTGGGCTAAAACACAGCTCACAATTTTAAACTGACAAATCCAAGAGCATAAATTTTAGATGCTTTTTGCCAAACAGCGAGGATGAGGAAGGACTGTACATTCAGAATATTATAGCCTGTTCTAATCCTTGCCATTTCCACATAGTTTTTACCCCTTTGGAGGCTTCTGAGGCATATTTCAAACAAATATCAGTGCTTTGTGTTTATGCTATGCAATAAAGAATATCTGGGCCTGTCTGTAGGAGAATATCTGTTTTCCAAATCATCTCAGTTATGGAGCGAAAATGGATTCTATTTTGAGCACAAATACAAGAGTAGCTGCACAAATAAACATTTAAAATCTGCTCACTTGGGATCTGCTGGAGGACTTCCATCTATTTATTATTAAAGTGGGTCTCTACCCACAGGTAGATACAGTGTAACAAGGGATGCAAGGAATGGTTAGCTGGCTCCCATTACTTCCTTGTGTCCCAAACACTGTTTTGTGTCCCCAAGATTTAGGGGAGTACATGACATCCGGCCATTAGAAGATGTAGATTAGGGAAGACCATGGGGATTGTGGGACACTGTGTGGGAGTGGCTTAACTTAACTGAAAACTAGCTTTCTTTTAAAGGATACAGGGATAGCCAGAGCAAGGAGAAGTAATGTTGGACGGCAGGCTCAGTGGTTAGACATGTCTGAGTGATGGAAGCACAGAGAGTGTATACAGCAGAGATGACAAGCTCTGACACCATGTTCCCACTGCTCCCCCCATCCATGCACCACAAGACATTCTGACCAAATGCCGCACTCCTACCCTGCGAGTGTGCTGTGCCCGCCTGTGCTCAGACTCCTTCTCAACATTCCCAATACCACCTCCCGTCTACCAGAAGAGTCATCAGAAAGTACCAGAGGGATAAGCAGTGTGGACCTGAAGATAAATAGGACAGGAAAACGAGATTTGAAACTAGATTTGAAAACCAGTTTTATTTCTTGCTTATTGGGCAATATTGAACATTGACTGTGATGATATTACATATTACTATTTATTAAAGTCCTACTATGTGCCTGGTAGTCTGCTGAGTGCTTGCTCAGTACAGCAGAGAGAAAGGTTGTTAAATTTGTAGGCTTTAGAGTCAGACTATCAGGGATCTAATTTTAGTAGAAGAGGGTACCTGAGATTTTAAGCATTAGTACTAATCTGTAAAATGGGGACAATAAAGGTCACACCACCCTTGGTTTGTGGCAAGGATAAATGAGACCATGTATTGAATGCTCATGGGATAGTGTCTGGCGATTGATCAAGGTTAGCTTACTTCTGACACATAATCAGTACTCAAAAGTATTTCCATGTAGCAACTTTTTTAAAAAATTATAAATCAGAGTGTTTTCTATGTTCTGCCCCTTCTCCTCACCTCTCTTTGATAGCAGAGATTCCCTTCTCAGCCATACCAGAGGCAAGCATTTCAAGGCCTAAGTGCTACAAAAAACCTATTTACCAGATTTTTTTGTTCCAGAGATAATAAGCCTAGGGCATTCAAAGGAACGCTTGACTAGAAAGGAACAGCTAAATGGATTGGGTACACTTTAAGGGGGAAAGAGAAAAAGAATGTCCTAGAAGGAGGCCTAGGACAAGTAGTAGAAGAGATAATGAGTACGGGCTTACACCGATTCACCGCAAGGCCCTAAAAAAAGGGAGGAAAGCAGGGAAACTTTCTGTGGGAGACGGTGGACTGAAGGGAGATCTGAGCCTCTTTCCTTCCCTCGTACACTTGAACAAAATGGAACAAGCAGAAGCCCTACTGTAAATGGGACAGCGATGAACTCACAGCCGGGGATGCAGCTACAGAGATGTTCAGTAGAAATAAGATGTAAGCCGCACATGTCATTTTAAATTGTCTAGTAGCCACTTTTTACAGTGTAAAAAGAAGTAAGCTGGGTCTGGGAGTGCGTCTCAGTGGTAGAGCATTTGCCTGGCTTGAGCAAGACCCTGAGTCAATCTCCAGTATTGGAGAAAGAGAAAGAAAGAAGGAAGGAAGGAAAGAAGGAGGAAGGAAGGAAGGCAGGAAGGGAGAAAGGAAGGAAGTAGGGAAGGAGGGAAGGAAGTAGGGAAGGAGGGAAGGAAGGAGGGAAGGAGGGAAGGAAGGAAGGAAGGAGGGAGGGAGAGAGAAAGAAGTGAAATTAAATTTAATAATATTTTGTTTAACCCACTATATTCCAAATACTATCATTTACTATGCAGTCAATATGAAATAAACTGTATCAATCTTTGAAATAAAACATGCTTGTTAAAGTGGCTCTTTAATTGGACAAGCCATATTTCAGGGGCTCCATTGGTGGCCAGAGGCCATTGCCTTGTCCGTGGTCTTCAAAACCACCTGAAAAGGCCTGAAAAGCATCTTCGTACTTTTATAGATAAGGAAAATGAGGCACAGGAAATTAACAACCTGATCAGAATGCACACTTAAAGCCAGTTCTGTCTCACTCCAGCCACTATGATTTTTGTTAGCCTACACTGATTCCCTTGTCTTCTTCATGAGAAAACAGGAGCAACATATACCATTCTCAGAAAGCCAAAGGGAGCTAACAAAATTAAGCAGCAGGATTCTATATAAATACTCTACTACTATCACTTACCAATTTTATTTTCCCCGGGATCATCCTTGCCCTTTTAATAAGAGTCTATTAGGCCTCAGTGCTATTGCAGATATTTCTTTTGGGGGCAAGACAGTAGCAGCTTCCTTACTTAAGATGTCACAGGGCGGAATGTTTACTAAGGTAGGACTCCAATGCAGCGGGACCCGGAAGTGGCCCAATAGAATCCAGCATGGGAACTAAATGTGCTTTAGGAAACATTCCTTCAGTAGTGTAGCGTTTTCAAGTTGCTCCTTAAGTAGTTGATGTCTGAGTTACTTTCTCGTTGCTAGGGTACAATACCTGACACCCACACATTAAAGGAGGAAAGGCTTATTTTAGCTCACAGTTTGTAGGGGTTTCAGTCTATAGTTAGCTGGCTCCAAGGCAGGGCAGCATGGCAGAGGGGAGAGTTCATGGGGTAGCAGGCAGGAAACAGTGCACCTTCCTTCTTTCTCTTTCTAGTCCATTCAGGCTACAAGCCTACTGGCTGGTGCCACCCACACCCAGGGCGGGTCGTCCCTCGTCAGTAAATCCATTATGCACACACAAAACTATGCTAAACCAATCATTGAACTGACGCAGGATCTCATACCCATGATCCAGTCACCTCCCAAAAGCCCACCTATGAGCACATGAGAGATTGGGGGGGACGCGTAGACATAAACCTTAACAATGGAGACTTAAAGGGGGAGTTTGTTAGTCAGCTCTCCATCATTATAATAAAACACCTAAGATAATTAACTTACAGAGTGAAAGAGTCATTTTGTGTTTGTCTGCTTATTTGTTTGTTTATGGTGCTGGCTACTGAACCGAAGGCCTTGAACATGCTAAACGTGTTTTCTATCACCCAAATACACCCCAACCCAAAGGAAAGACTGAAGGAGTTGGGGATTTAGCTCAAGTAGTAGAGCACTTGCCTAGCAAGTGCAAGGCCCTGAGTTCGATCCCCAGCACTACCCCTCAAAAGAAAGACTGACAGAGTTCACAGTTCTGGAGATTTCAGCCCCAAATTGAGCAGATCCATTGCTTTGGGCCTCCAGTGAGATTGCCAGAGATAATGACAGGTAGTATGTGGAAGAGCAAACTGTTCATCTCATGAGCCAGGAAGAGAGAGGGGAAGAGACCAGAGCCAGCATCCCTTTAGGGGCACACCTATAATAATCTATGGACCTCCCACTAGGCTCCTAAAAGTTACACTACCTCCCACTTGTGCCGATCTGGAGAGCAAGCTTGGTCCAAACACGTGGGCATTTGAGGGGACACGCATTTAACCATTAACAAGGTGGAAATGAAAGACTGTAGCTCCCTCTGTGATCTCTCTCACCTGGATCTCTGAAAACACTGCAGCTCCATTCCTTGCTGCTCTTCTACTTTGGGCAGCTGGTGGGAGCCCCAAAATTTTAACTTAGAATCTCACTCAATCTCTTCCAAAGATATGTGTAATACAGGCTAAATGAATATAAAAATTCAGATACAAAAGGTTGTTTTTACTGATGGGAAACCTTTGATTTACAGAAAATAGGTGAATGCTCCAAGATCACATAGCCTGGTACATAAAAGAGAAAGATAAGAAATCTTCTGATTTCTGGAAGGAAATTGTCAAACCACAAAATGGGAGAAATTATTTGTCTTACATGTTTCTGATACGCTACTCATGTCTAGAATATGTTACAACTACTAATCAATCTGTGACAGACAGATAACCCAATAAAAAGGAAAATGGCCAAAAGACTCAAACAGACACTTCATAAAAGAGAATATATAAATAGCCAAGTAAACAGTTTGATGGGCTATATACACCAAAAGCCATACATAAAAGTTTTCACAGAAGCTTTCTTGGTAATTGCTAAAACCTGGAAACAGTTCAAATGTCCATCAATGATAGACTGGATTAAAATAATTGCAGTATATTCACAAAATGGAAATGAGATGCAATGAAAATGAGTTGCCGTCATATGCAACACAGGCAAATCTCACAAACATAATATTGTCCAAGAAAAGCCAGAAACAGTAAACATATTGTATAATTCTTGGACAAAGTTTGAAAATAGCAGAAAGCTAACCCTACGGTGTCAAAAGTCAGGATTGTGGCGAGGTGACTGAGAAGGGCACGTAGTGACCAGGAAGGAAGGACATCTAGTAGGAGGCTGTCTACAGCGCTGAACTTGTGCTCTTTCTGTATCTAGGTGGGGGTTACACGAGTGCTTTATTTTCCTAAACGTGTCGAGGTGCATACTAAGCGTACTTTTCTCTGTCAGTTAGAGTGCAATGAAAGACTTTGCAGAAGGAAAACAACTGCTACAGCTCTTCCTAAATCAGATGCTTGGTGGCAAACCTATGGCACACATGCCCCAGAAGGCTGTTTGTCGGCCTTGAAAGCTCTAAAAGGTTCGCCATCTCCAGGGAGAGTTTTTAAACTTTCCCTGCTTCCCACATTTCACCTCTATACTATCTCTGACCCTTCCACCTAATGATTCCAAACAGTGGAATGCTTCTCTTGGCCATGACCGTGGTTCAGGGAAATGTCTCTCCGTGTTTAGAAGTTCACCTTAATGAAATATGTTCTCAAACATTCTAGGACGGGAATTACGTTGAGGTGATCCAAGCCTCAAAGTTCTGAAGAATTAGTTTCAGAGAGACACTCATACATACAACTCTTCTTCCTGGCTCTTAACCAGAGTTCTACGTGAAAACCTACAAGAGCAATACTGACTAAAATGGACCACTGGGAGACCCTGAAAAATTGTCTACCAAAAAGACCGATGGAGCCCCACTGTGCTGATCAGAAAGGTGCAGCATATATCCCTGCACCCACCTCTGTGCCTGAGGCACAAGCTCTGATTTCATCATCATGGAGGTCATATTGGGGCTGAAGGTGCCCAAGGCAGTCCCTCCATGAGCAGTACCATCTGACCAAGCAGCCGATGGCCCCTGCAGCAGCCCTTGTATAGTGGCCACACAGTGCACCAAGCCCCCCGCCCCCCAGGCAGACCCTGGCCCCGTAGCTGGCTGAGAATCTGGGCATCTGGTGGAAAATAGTGACTGGATGGTTGCCCAGCTCCTAAGTAGGACACCTACCAGGACGTTACATCAGAGACCAGAGGGACATCCTCAGGAACACGAGGGCCATGTGCTAGAGGGCCGGCTGCCAGCAGCGTGTTCAGGCAGCCTGTGGATCTCTCCACCCCTGTTTCCAAGATCAAGACCGCTTAACCAAGAGGGACAGACAGAGCGAGAGAGCGAGAGAGCGAGAGAGCGAGAGAGCGAGAGAGCGAGAGAGAGAGAGAGAGAGAGAGAGAGAGAGAGAGAGAGAGAGAGATAGATTTCTCTCCATGGACTCCAGTGCAGAAGGGCCCTGGCTTCAATTGCTGCTGTAACCACTTACAATAACACAGCTGCCCTCAGAGTCTGTTGCTAAAGTATTCCATTTCAGCAGCTTTATTGAGATATAAGTGGCATATGTATACTGAATATATTTAAATATGAAACTTGATATGTTTTGGCATATGTAGACTACTGTGAAACTATCATCACAGTCATAATAATGAATATATCCCTCACCCCCAAAATCTTCCTCCTGACCTTTATAAGTTCTCCTGTGGGGCCCATTCTTAAAAAATACTGACCTCCTTTAGATTCATTTGTATTACCTATAACTTTAGAAAAATGTAGTCATAGAGTTTGTTAGCATACTGTGTGGTTTGAAATTTATCCATTTGTGTTGATTACTATTGTATTCCTTTTTATTACTCAGTAGTCTTCCATTAATACGATATTACACACACACACACACACACACACACACACACACACACACATTCTGATCTTATTCACAAAGCAATGCGGAGGCATCTGATCCCTGACCAACCCAATCAGACTTGTGTTTAAAAGCAAAATAAAACAAACCCCTGGGACAAATAGATTTGAAGAGAACAACCTACGCCAACCACACCAGTTTTCACAATCATCATAGGATTAAAAAGTAATAAAAACACAGCATCACCAATGGTCGCCTGGAAATGAGGAGGAGTAATCCTTAATAATTCAGAAATGATGAACAGCAGCCAGTTCTCACTGAAGGAGAGCCAGCTCACAGAGCCTACCGTGAAGGTTTCATCTGGAGCCCTTGCACAGAAATTCCAGTCTGTTTTCCTTTTCAAACCGAAAGATATTGGGAGGAAAACAATGGATCGCATTCTAATTTAGCTTTTGCTTCTAGACTTGTAAGGATAACTACTTCCGTGTGACCCCACAGCTCCCCAGCCTGCGAGCTCTCACCTTCAGCCTTTGCCTCCTTCCAGGACAGGTGAAACTCATGCTCCACAGGTTCTTGCAGACACTAATCGGTGACTCTCTGCTGATGAACTGAATTACTATGATCTTTATTCGCAGATGTGTATTCCCTGCGTGCGTCTGGGTCTTTGGACCTTAACACTAACTGCCTTTATTTCCAATTCACTTGTCATGTTTCCACTTTTAAGAGCAGTGAAGACTCTGATAAAAGATTTCAGAAGACACTGAGCTCATAATACCTGCATAATTCCATATCAATCTTCAAATTAGGGAGTGTTAACATAGAGAGGCTTGAAATAATGTGCCTTTATCATGCAGCTGGCAGATAAAATACTGTGCTTCCTCCATAGTAAATGTCATGCTTAAAACCAGAGGCATTTGCAGCTCTGAGGGGCAATAAGCTCTGTTCAAATACTTAAACACGGACACTCACTCACTTTCCTCTTTAACAAGAAAGTCTATCAAGAGCCGGACTGTCTGCTTACATCGACTACAAGTGGAAAGCTGTAGTGAACACATGCATTCTTTTTTTTTTTTTTTTCTCGTTCTGGGGATCGAACTCGGGGCCTTGTGCTTGTGAGGCAGGCACTCTAACCACTGAGCTAAATCCACAGCCCCCATGTATTTTTGTAATTTACCAGTTAGTCCCATTTTCATTCTTCCAGGTTCAGAAAATATGAAAGCAGTATAAACAGCAAGGTACTCGGGACCCTCCTGTTTCCTTGCAAGCCTTTCTAATAAGAGTGATTTCGAGTCTGAGTGTCTTGGTGGGAGGCCAGCATGGCAGTCATAGTGGTACAGGAGATGTCTGTTGGTGGCAGGTGATCAGCTGGTAGTCAAGGCAAAAGAAAGTGGCCTGGAAGGAGGAGTGGCCACATAACTTGTGGGCCCAACACAAAATGAGAATACAAGATTCCTTGTTGAAAGGTAATTATTAAGAATTTCAAGAGTGCAAGGGCAGAGCTTTGAGTCAAATGTGAGGTCTTTCTAAAGATGGAGTCCTGGAAACCAAGCCACCTCTGGCTGTAAGTGCAGCCCCTCAGAGGGGACAGCACTGTCCAGGTCAGCTGGTCGACTGTGAGGAGAGATTCACTCTGGGCTTCTTCAAGCAACCTCATCATCCTCAAAGCCTCTATATTTTTTCCTATTTCTCTTTATGGACAAAAGAAGTAGAAATCAGGAATACAATGAAATATAAACAGAGTTATGTTTAAAGCTGTTTGCTGTTTATTTTTTAAAAAACTAAAGAATACATGACTAAATAGCTAAAACTAGCCCGTCTGAGGGAGAGGGGAGAGATACGGTTGTCAATTCTATTTCCACTGATACCAGGACGGGGTGCACGGCCTCTCTAGAAAACAGCTGGTTGCCATGGTGAAGTGGTAAAGAGAGCCTTTCTTCCGCTCTTCTCTAATGATTTGGCAAAGCAAAACTAAGACAGAGCCCAAAGAGGAAACTTCAAACGAAATTGGTGAGCCAGGACTTTTGTGTAGAGCACCGAGGAATGATCTCAGAGGAAGGTTAGCTAAGCGTCAGGGCTGGTAGAGAGAGCAAGCAAAACTGTGAGGATCTGAAGAGCTTCCAGAATTTAGGATAGTGTTGTCATCGTTGCCTGTTGGGCTTGGGACCTGTGTCTGGAGCTGTGATGGTCATCTTCTCCACATGATTTCACTACACGTGTATGCCCTTGGATCAGGCCAGCGTGGTATGAATGATCATCCTCCTTTTACAGAGGAAAAACGCGTCAAACAGGGTGCATGGTTTGGCCAAAGTCATATTGCTATGAAGTGGCAGACGACAGCTTTCAATCTTTATGGGATAAGGCCTGTAAAAAGGGAGCAAGTCTGGCAAAATGAGGACCGGGTTATGGAAATAGAGGGCTTTGCAGAATAAAAAAGTAAGCAGTGTAATAAACCAGGAGATTAAAATTCTAATTAGAGATAATGATTTGACATTAGTCTTTATGTCTCAAATATTTTGGATTGATAATTATGGTCCCATGTATCTATTAGAAATGAGTTTTATCGGGTATTTGCTGAAGACTCATATCAGTTTTTCATCAGAAGTGAAACTATCTGCTTTGGGGCATGACAGGGAAGCAAATGCTTCGTCTAAAGGTAAATGCTGAATGGAAGTCAAAGTTTTAGCCCAAAGAGGAAAAGTTAGGCGGTGTCAAGTGGGCTAAGTGGCACAAAGTAGATACTTGATGAATAAGTGAAAGACCATAGAACATGAGGGGAAACAAGGCATAAAGCTGCATTTGGCAAAAGGATAACAATTTGTTTCTGCCAAATTTATTAGTATGTAAATGTAATGATGACAACATGGTCATCTGAAAAAGTTCCTGCATGCTACGTAAAGGTTCAAAGCCTTCAAGAAAGAATATTGCCTCCTTAATCAAGGATGTATCTATATCTTCACTATTGATTTCCCCAGGACTTGCACCTTAAAGTCAAAAGAAATTGGGCTACCTTGCACCATAACTACAGCCCCTTCACCATAGTGAGGGATTTCCATCCAAATCGACTGATAATTTTGTGTGGAACAGAAGAATTTCTATTTTTTCATAGTGTGGGTTTTTCTCCCAACTCAAAAATAAGCCAGAGAAGGTAACTGTCCCTTATCTCACAATAAAATCCAACATGGATTTGAGACACCTCAAATGGCTGATGGTTGGCAGGCTCCCCAAGAAGGGAGACTCAGTGCCTAGAACAGGACACCTAATCAACAAGTGTCAAATGCCCTTCTTCAGCAATGGCGAGTGCTCTGGTTGCCCTCTGTGTCATCTCCCTGCACAAAGCTAGAATTTTGTATCTTATTTCCAAGGGTTGTATTCTCAGGCAGCTATCATACTTGAAAAAGATCTGTCAAACTAATCCCTGCTCAGATAGCGGTTGCTGCCATAGCGTAATGTGTTACCTGCTCCGTGATACATTTTGTGAAGGTCTTAGAAATAGCCAAATTTCAACTAGCACACAGCCTAATGATTGTTTTATGGCTAGTATTCCAAGAAGTGTGTGAACCAAACTCAGAAAAAGAATGAATCTCCAGTGGTGAGAAGTTAAGCATCAGTAAACACCATGCATGGAAGATATTCTTGGACAATGAAACTGTTCAAGTATAACTCAAATTCACATAGAGATAACTTCAATTCTGAACATGTCAGAAAAATCTCATGGACACAAACAGACCAACAGAACAGAACAGAGAACCTAGAAATAAAACTATATATATACCATCAACAAATCTTTGACAAGATTGCCAGAAATATATATGATGGAGGAAAGGATAGTCTCATCAATAAATGATGTTAGAAAAACCGGTTATATACTTTCAAAACAACAATGAAATTGGACTCTTATCTTATACTACATAAAAAAACCAATTCGAAATGGAATAAAAACTTAAAAGTAACATGTGAATCTATAAAGCTCCTGAAACAAAAGATAGGGTAAAATTTCCTTAACATTGATTAGGACAAGGCCTTTTTGGATATGACAACAAAAGCAAAGCCAATGAAGAAGAAAAATAAACAAACAGAATCACATCAAAATAAAAAGCTTCCACACAACAAGGGAAAAAATAAACAAAATGAAAAGCAACAAAGCAACATACAGATTGGGGGACAATATATATCAAATGAGGAGTTATCCTTCAAAATGCATAAGGAATCCCTACAACTCAGTAGCAAAAACAAGCAATCAAAAACCTACTAACAAAATTTAAAAATCAACAAAGATCTGAATAAATATTTCTGCAAAGAAGACATACAAAAGGCACTAAACATCACTAATCATCAGGAAAACACAAATCAAAACCACAAAGAAATATTAACTAGCACTTGTTCAGATGGCTTCATAAAAATAATAAGCATTGATGGGGAATGGATAAAGGAGACCCTTTGAACATTGGTAGCAGGAATGAAAATTGTCACAGCCACTCAGAAAAATAATACTGAATGTCCTAAAAATAAAGTAAAATAAAATAAAACAGAACCAATGGATGCAGCAATCCTACCTCCAAGTGTGTATCCAAAGGAAATAAAATTAGCATCTCAAAGAGACATCTGTATCCCAGGTCCATTGCAGCATTATTCATAATAGCAAAGTTATGAACACATCTAAGTGTCCACTAATAGATGAGTGGACAAGAAAATGTGGGGTAATTCTGCCATAAAAAAGAAGAAAGAATTGGGAAGTAAAGCTCAATGGTAGAGTACTTGTTGAGCAAGTCTGGGTCAGAGTGACAGAACCACAAAAACAAAAACAAAAAGAAGGGGGGGAGGAAAGAAGGGAGGGAGGGGGAGAGGGAGAAAGAAAAGAGAGAGAGAGAGGAGAAAAGAGGGGGAGAGGAAGGGAGGGAGGAGGGGGTGGGAGGAAGGAAGGAAGAGAAGCAGGAAGGAAGGGGAAGGAAGAGAAAATCCTGCCACTTGTGACAACATGAATGAACCTGGAGGATTTTGCGCCAAAGGAAGTAATGCAGACAGAGAAAGGCAAATATTGCATGGTCTCATTTACATGTAGAATCTCAGAACATTGAACCCAAAGAAGCAGAAGATACGAGAATGGTTGCCAGGGGCTGGAGTGCGAGGACATGGGGAAATGTGAGTCAGAAAGAATAAACTTTCAATTATGATAAAAATATGTTCTAGGGATTTGATCATATACAGCACGATAACCATAGTAACTAACATTATAATATTTATTTGAAATATGAAAAAAGGTTAGATATTAACTATGCTCCTCTCCCATCCCTACACAGAGACAATGGTGATTACGGGAGGCGATAGATGTGTTTTTAACTTCATTGCGATATTCATTTCATAATGTGTGCATATAGCAAACTGTCACATTCTACATCTTAATATATGCAATTGTTTTGTCAATTATCAATTAAGCTGGAAAAAAATTCTGCCCTACATCTGTATAGAATTCGTTCCAGCAAAATTTAACCTAAATCTTCTGTGCGTGCTCCATGCAGAATGTGCAAAGTGCACCGTCCTCCTTACACAAACCTTTTCGTATATTTAAAGATTATAGCGCTGGAGGGATGTAGAGATTGATTTATTAACTCTGTGATGTATTTCCACACAAGACCTTCTTCTATGAAGTATACACAGCAATCCAAATGCATAAAACTAATACTGTTAAAATTAACTCACACTACATATTTAATTGCTTATGCCTTTCCACTAATTAGTTGGCAGTAATTACACCAAAAAAATTTCTAATCTTCATGATGAAACATGTTTCAGGAAAATATAGGCACATGGCTTCAGAAGTTTTTCTCAGTTTTATTTTAATAGTTTTTTAATTAAGTGAAATGTAACAGAAATTGCACTGCTCTTGAGTTCCAAGGAGCTGCTGTCAAGTTCTGGAGAGCCTCAGATGCAGAACCCTGTTTGGTGAATTTAGCCTTCCTGAACTTCAGCTCCTTGTTGGCAAGATGAGGTGTTCAATTTCTGTGCATGATGCAGCCCTGACTGTGGATCAGGCCCTAGCTGGGCTGCTTTGACGATGTGAATTCATTTAATCCTCATGGCAACCAACAGGATCGGCACTATTGTTAGGCTTATTCTGCAGATGAGAACACTGGGAAAGGAAAGATTAACTAACATGCTTGCGATCATACAGCTGCCAAGTAATAGACAGAACTTCAATTCAGACAGTCTGGCTCTGGGGTTGGAAGTCTGAAGCACTACATGCCTGGCTGTGCCTTACAAGCTGGAGTCAGGAGGAGGAACGAAGGCACCAATTGCACGGGACGTTTGAGCTGCCTGACACACTGGAGCCCTGCGCCATGCATGAGGGCCCGGGCAGTGTTCGCTGCATCTTTACAAGAACTTGGCTTCCCTTGAAAGCCATCTATGAGACAGGAATGCACGTTATTAAAGAAGCGACCTAACCCTAGCAGAGGAGGAGAGTGGGAAGGCAAGACAGGGCAGGGATGGAACTCAAGCCAGCAAATATTGATGAAGATTATGATCTGGGTGTCGAGGATTTGGTTCCTCAGCATACTTTTGGGACATGACTAGACACAGGTAAAAATGGTCCCGCCCAAAAAGCAAGGAATCCAGGATCTTGAGCCATTATCTCCATTCCTGGTTATTTGGGGGTGATGTTCCTGGGTATTCCAGAGGGTATTAACTGCCCTGAATTTGGAGCTGATGCCTGCACTCTGACCCCACACTTGCTTCCGTGAGCAGAGGAAGCTTTCAGGCAAAGACAGGTGCTGCAGTGGAGGGGACAGTGAAGGCCAGGGACCCAGGAAGGACTCTGACAGTACTGGAGATGAGGTGCAAGGTGCAGATACCCTGGTCTGTACACCCCCATCTACTTAGGAACAGCTGCAGAGTCTTCTGGGCACAGACGAGCTGCTGGAAGCCCCTGCAGAGACGTCCTTTCCTCCCTGACTACCATGGTTTCTGGCTATGAGGTTTTTTTTTTGTTTTTTGTTTTTTGTGGTGCCAGGGATCGAACTCAGGGCCTTGTGCTTGCAAGGCAAGCACTCTAATCACTGAGCTAAATCCCCAGCCCTGGCTATGAGGTTTTTAACAACACTCATGTATATGATGAGTAATGATTGAGAGTTTCAAAGATTTATTCATTCATCCAAGTCTGTCTGGTTTTGTGGTACCAGGGGTTGAACCCAGGGCCTTGACACTGAGCTACATTGTCAGCCACTGTAAACTTTTTTGAGACAATCTTGCTAAGTTTCTAAAATGCTCAGGCTGGTTTTGAACTTGTGATCTTATTCAACAAGGTTTCGTTGGGCAGTTCTATGCACCAGAAAGTCTTCTAGGTACCAGAAACACTATAGTGAAAAACTAAAAAACAGCCAAAAGTCCTTGCCCACCTGAACCCTGCATTCTGGTAAAGTGAAATAAGAAAAAATAACATAAGTGAATTATATCAGAGGCTGAAAGGTCACTGCTATGGGAAATGTAGGTAGAATAAGAAGATTGGAAAGTGTGGTGGCGTGGGTGTCATGTCATTTTAAATAAAATGGTCAAGGACCTCACGGAGAAGGTAGGAGTTTGAAGGATGTGAAAGAACCAGCCACGCGGGTATCTGGGGAAGGAGAGGCCAGAAAGGGGAACAGGCAGAGCCTCTCACACCAGCAACAGCTGGGGCCTGGAGATGGGAGAGGAGTGGGGAAGGACAAGGCTGTGTGGCCTGATGGAAACAACCATGGGAAGGAGGAAGGAGATGAGCTCAGCGAGGGAAACCTGCACGTGTTCTCAGGGAGACTTCATGGACAGAGGAAAGGGGACCGGTGTGGCACAGCACGGCAGCCTTGTCTGTTGGGCTGAGGGTGGACTATGGCAGGCAGAAGAGGGCACAGGAGGGTGAGCTCAGGCTGCAAGGGCCACCAAGTGAGGGTTGAGGAAGAGCACACCTGGTGGTAACAGACAGGACAGGACCTGGATTCTGGTTACACACAGGACTTCCCAACAGCCTAAATTAGGGATACAAGGGAACGACAGCAGGCCTAGAACAGAAAGCCTGAGGGCTGGTACTCTAGTCTCAACTCTCAGAACTTCACGGTTAGAGCTCCTCACCTGAGGACACACAGTTGAGCTGGGAGTAGATGCCGGACTGCTACTTTCAGCCACCAGTGACAACAACTGGCAACTTCCAGGGACAGAGGTAAAGCCTAAGAGCCACGCTCTCGTGGAAGTCACAAACAATAGTCTTCCCTTTTCATTTATATATAAATAATGCACCCTCAGGAAAATCTTGGACGTGTTCTCACAACAGTCCTGGTGCAGGCACTGATGGGAACATCTTTGCCACGATGAGTAATGGGCTCCGTTCTCCTGTCTTCGCTTATCAGCTTTACGTTTCTCACAAAGTACATTCTGCCCCTCTAATGATGTCTACAGCGCTATCTGCCTGTCAGCAGTGAAGCCCCCTTGGGTAATCTAAAACTCTAAAGAAAAGAAGCCTTGGTTTCCTGAGAAAGATTGGTTTCTCACCATCTATTAATCTCAGTCCTGAATCTTTGCCAGCAAAAACTCTATTCATGTATTATTTTAAAAACGTCATAGCCAATACCTAAAGACTGATTCGGTGATTTTGCACTCAAATGAGGCTAAATAAAAGGCCTTGGTTTTGGAACAAAGCCAAAATAATATGGCGCAAAGGCCATTTTCTTGTTCCCATTCCTTGATATGTTTATGCATCTCTGCTCCTTCCTTATTAGATACGGTAACTGATGAGAGAACCAGTTCATCAACATAACATATCTGTGTACAGGATGCAAATGTGTACGATTGCTTTCCAGAATATCTGTGTTATGATTGGATTTTTCCTAATCAACGCGAAGAATTGGTTTGCATGCCCTGAGCATACGCCCATCAGCTTGCAGGAGAAGCTCCAGGATCCTGCTGAGAGGCAGGAACATGTCTGTCTTGAAGCAAAGCCAGCTTTGTTGCTTCCATAATGCTGCTCATTCCGCTCTCACAGTGACTTTGATGCAGGGCCCGTCTATGCCAAATTTTATTTTGAATATCACATTTTATTCCAAAGGGGAAGTTCAAGCTCTCTCCTTCCCAATCCTGATAAAACAGAAAAATAAACTTGAGTCTAACAGATTTTTCTAGTTGTCGTCTCCTGTTGTGGCCTTGAGCTCTGATATCCTCGTCATTACACTCTTCTGGAAGCTCTGCGGTAACCAAATGGTGTTTTTCTCACGTTCTGGGATGCTGAATCCAATATGAGGCCACAACTGCTTCTTCAAACAAACACCACAAGCTTCCATCCTTGTCTTCCACCTTTCGCTTACTCGAGACCCTAGAGAAGGGGTTCATGTGGATGAAGTGCCTCACGTTTGTGTCTGCTGATAAAAGTTGGTCTTGGGACCACATAATGCACCTCTGCTTGACTAATTCTTGATTTTCTTGATTAGGAGAAAGAAAACCAGAGAGGCTCTGAGGGGATACACCAGAAAATGGGAGACCTGCCCAGACTCAACCAGAAAAGTGACTTTGACGAGAGGAGATAATGAATATGTGGGGGCAGCGTCTGAATTTAAAAGCGATGTGTTTAGAGCGAGAGGAGATGCTCCTGACTGCTTAAATACTTCGGTGTGGTTATTAATAATCCCTAAACATAACAAATGCAAGCGGCATATGTTCCTCTTACAGTGAAAGCAGCTCCCTGCATCATCAGGCAGGATAACACACAAAGCTTACCCAGAGCCACACGGTACTGTCAGCAAGCAGCCAACTTCTGATACGGATGAACAGCGGTGCTGCTCCGGCTCCCAGCGCCAGCACCCAGGAACCTGGCACGGAGGGAAGAAAATAAATTAGATCACAGCCCAGGTGGGGATAGTCATTCTGCCGGGCAGCCGGTGGGCCCCAGAAGGCTGCATGCGCTGAGTCCCAGCAGAAACAGGCCACATTGCACTAAAAGCTTCCAATAAGACAAATCTGTGCTTCAAGAGTGGGGGAGGAGAGGCTGCTTTTGGACCCCTGTCACTCTCTAACCAGATCACTCCACTTGCCCTCACTGTGGCTTCCCAGATTGCTCACACAACCCTCTATTCATCACCCTGCTTCTTGCTCACCTTTTTCTCCTTCAGAAAATCAACATAACAGGAAGGCTCTTACCCAAAAAAGAGTGGTGTATTTATCCATCACCACTTTAAACCAACAGTGCCATCCTAAAATATATTTTCTGTTGAGTGGGAAGACTGGGTACTAAGAATGCCCTTGACAAGGAGACACCCTAGGTCCGTGGCGCACAAAATGCAGCCATTGGTCAGCCTTATCCCATCTCCTAGCAGCTTATTAAAATTCAGGATCTCAGAATCTCCCCCACCCAAATGCACAGAGTCAGAATCTGCATTGTAACAAGATCCTCAAGGGATTCATGTGTATATTCAAGGGGAAGAGGAAAAGAATAATAAAAAGAGAAAGATAAACTGGTTCAAGCAAAATAGGAAGCTACTGGACAGTGTGTGGGCTTTCAACTTCAATTTTATCATTAAGAATTCCTCTCTCCCTTTCTCTTGGCTCTTTCTTTTATATGAGCATCACTGGAAACCAAACTCTCTCAAGAGGTAACTGTGAATTCAGCCATCAGCAAGTCCAGCAGGTCCAATCAGATCCCATGTTCAGCTCTGGAGCAGGCACTATGAATCTGATTGGCCACATCAGGTCATGTGTATACTTCTTGGCCAATGGAATAAGGCCTGTCCCCCATGACTTTTGAGTTAGATGGGATTACTCAAAGGACCTGAAGGACAAAAAATGGGTGCAAGGCAGGCAACCACAACAGATGACCAGTACTTTGGTAATTTTCAAGAGCCAATATCCCCAGCATTATTTATTGAATTTAAACTTTATATGAGATGAATCACTAAGAACTACAGGTTACCCCATGATGAATAGTGCCAATCTCACTAAGAGAGAAAAGAGGCCCTTAATTACTGTGCAAAGCCACATCCAAGCACAAGCCACATGCCACAGATTTCAGATAAGGAACAATAACACTGCCTCAGATACATGGAAAGACTGTGTGGGCTTCAAGAATGTCTGGCCTTCCAATTCAGGGGGCCTAAAGGAAGGCAAGAGCTAAGCTTTGGAGAGATATGCCAAATTGTAAAGCTCAGGAAGTGAACCAGTGGAAAATTGGAGCCAGATTGTAAAGGGCATCTGTGAACATAAAAGTGCTCAAGAAGGAGACGACATTGGGGAAATTTTAAGAATACAAATTTTTTGGAAGTTGCAGAAGGATTACAATGGTGGATGAGAGATGAACTTCACATTTGCAATCACTCTTGAGGTTAAGAAGTTAAGATTCTATCCCCTAAATGCCTGCCCGCAAGCTGGCTTCTTCTGGTCCACAGCGGCCCCAAACTGGTTGCTTATCAGTTATAATTAATTCTAATCTAGAGAAGAACTAAGAGAGCTTTTAAAAAGATAATATTCAATGCCTGTTCCCTGGTTAAATAGTATAACAAATTTTGAAATGCACTCCCGCACTAAACTACTAACAGTCTGACTGCTGTGGACCATACTTAAGTAGAGGTCTTTCCTATACTCTTTGTTCTGGAAAATGACATAACTTTCTTCGGTCCTTTTTTTTTTTTTTTTTTTAAAGAAAGGGCTAAACACCTCAGAGAGAAAAAGAAGGATGAAGAAAAGAGGATGGAAGGGAGAACGGGAAGGAGGACAGGAGGGATGAAAGAAAGAGCAAGAAAGTAGCTAGGAAGGGAAGCAAAAGAAACAGGGACCAGGGACAAAGGTGAGCGGGAAAGTTATTTTTAAAGTCTAATGGGATTCGCAGCATGTTCTCTGAATCGATTTCCCATCAGAGTGAGCTTTAGACAGCTCTTACACTTGGGAAGCCAGATGTCGCTCCGGGTTCAAGCCTCCTTTGCGCCTGAGCGTCACACTCACAGCTCTGACAGCAGTCTGCAGTGCATTTAGAACCTTTGTCTGAAGATGACACTGGGAAAGGAGTTTCCTAACAGGACGTGAGAGTGTGCACCATGGGCCCAGAGGGGCTGCCCGGCCTCTTGTGGGAGGGGCCTCTCTGAGTGCTGAAACTTCTTGAGTTTTCATGGGCACCGGGCCAGCCTCTGCCCTTCCAAGCGAGCCACTGCCAGCGCTCTCTCGGGGCCAAAAGCTCTCAACTCCTAATAAGCAACACTCCAGGCAGCAAATACTCCCCAGTGACTTAGTGTTCAGGGGCTAGAGATAAGCAGCACAGCAGAGAGGAGCCCAAGAAGGATCCAATCATCCTGGAGGGCGTTTCCAAGCTGATCATGGACAACCACATCCTCAGAGGGATCCTTCTTTACCTAGTGGGTAGTCGATTCCCAGCACATCTGGACTGGATATTGCTTTCTGTCTTCACTTTGCAGATACTGACATTGTATGTGCATGTGGTAGTGTGTGTGTGTGCACGCGTGCACATGTGTGTGCATGTATGTGTGTTAGACCACCTGGTTTTATTCCTAAATTTTGGCCCTCACCTTTCATTTCATTTGAGGAGGAACAGGTCTGAGTGTTCTCCGACAAGACCTGGCCAATAGACAAAGCTATCCACTCGGTGCTAAGAAACTAACTTTTTGAAAAGTTATTAAAATGTCTGCAATTTTCTTAAAAGCTATTTTAAATATTTCCTGATATATACTTTCTATTGTACCCTTTTACTTGTTTTTTTTATAAATTTGTTCACTACTATTTTGGTGGGTTAATATTTTCATCCATCTCCACAACACAGGCTTTTGTGTGTGTGTGTGCATGTGTGTGTGCATGTGTGTATGTAGTGTCTATATGGAGATTGTGTGTATATGTGTATCCGTGGTGTCTATGTAGTGCCTGCATGTGTGTGCACTCATGTATATGTGTGTGTTGGTGTTTTGTGTTTGGGAGGCTGTAGGATGTATGTGACTAGGCTGTGTATAGATAGGCAAGTTTGATGTTGTGTGTGTATACACATATAGTACATATATATATGTGTTTGTGTTTGTACAGTATAAGTGTGCATTGAACTACATGTATTTGTGCATGGTGTGTTTGTATCTGTGTGTCTGTGTTTGGAGGACTGAGGAATGTATGCGTTTGTAGTGTGGGTGAGTGCACACACATTGTGTGGCCTACATGGAGTTGTGTGTGCTCATGTTTGTGTGTGTGT
The DNA here is from genome assembly GCA_004026905.1 of Hystrix cristata. Lineage (NCBI taxonomy): Eukaryota > Metazoa > Chordata > Mammalia > Rodentia > Hystricidae > Hystrix > Hystrix cristata. The sequence continues at coordinate 52,593 of PVJO010004244.1, read as the reverse complement.
GTGTGTGTGTGTATCGAGTTGGGAGGGAGCATGTATTTGTACATGTATGTGCACTTGGAAGGCAACACACTGAATTTCTTGATCATGTTGTGATATAATGAGTTATAATAAAGATATATTTTAAGAATATGGGAGGACATTAGTCTTTTCCATATTAGAAAAATCTGTGTTTGAAGTAGGATTTGAATATTTGTTTTCATACACAAAGCAATTATTCTAGTTCATAGCCAAAGGCAGCCATCTTGGAATTTTGGGAAAATGTCCAAAATAATACTTCCTAAAAGCTATTTAAAATGGGAATGGACATGCCATTTTTAGGTGTCCAAAGGGATGACACAAGATAGTTGATGGTGTGTGCTTTTAGAGGGAGAAAAAAACTGTTAAAATGTTTCTGACTGTAGCAACAATAAAATACTAATGAACCAGAGGAACAGATGGAAATTGAAAAGCGTGTGCAATGTCAAAACCCAGAACACAGTGATTTGTTAAATTACAGGGTTTTTTCCCCTGAGAGAGAAGCTGCAGTTTGCTGATAACTCAACAACTAGGATTATTACTGTAACACAGCAACGCCATTTTCTGCCCGAAAACTGCAAGAACTAATTAATTATGTAGCTTTGGTTACTAGGTTAGAACCAAGCATTGCTGTCCAGTTTCCAAAGACCGAACTTAATAAATTATCAGAAGAACAGCATTTTCCTAATTGTCTGCCGGCTATTATCAATAGTTACAAAGACCACCATCAACTGCTGGGAGGGAAATGCCTTGTGATAAATTGTTTGTGGTTTTGTCCATTCGGAAAGACTTTCCACAGCCTTTTATATTCTGGAGCCACCTGGACTTTCTTAGTGAACAGAAATGTGTCACGTTGAGTTGCAGCTCTAAATATAATGTAAGCATCAGGAGGGTGAGTGGCTCCTGAGAAGGGCTTTAGCATTGTACCAGCTGGGCTTACAAGGGTAGATGAGTGAAGAAAAAAGAATCATATTGTTCTCTCTGCTATAAAAAAAGTCTCTAGTCTACTTCTTAATAGGGAAGTGAGCTTTTGGAAGCCTCCTGAGTACAGGCAAACAGGAAATAATGTTTTGTTCATTATTAAAGAAAGAATCACCTTTGTTTTGTTTTCTCTCAGAAATAGTTGGGAATTGGAAACCAGATTAAATCCTAGAGGACCTGTGAAAATTTGAAGCAGATGGTGACCTGACGTCTCCCTCAGTTCTCGGGCCTTACCCCTCCCACCACACCTTGTCATCCCCCCACCCAGCACCTGCCATTTTCCAGTAGCCAGAGAAGCAGACCCCTCTCCCTGGCATTGGAAGAGTGAACTCGGACAGCAATCTGGACAGCAGCATGCTAGTATTCCCCGAGATTGCAAATCATGCACACTCTGTGGCCCAGTATCTTACCCAGAGACATGCACATCCGGGTGGCCCAGAATGATTGTGCTAGAGTAGCTGAGATAGCACTGCTAGGAACAGCAAAGGATTGGATGGGACCTGCACCATTACCAACAGTGGGAGGGCAGAATAATATGTATGTAGGTTACTGAATGATTGCAAAACATTACGTAAGGTGGATTTATTTTCATAACACCAGGTTTCCAAAGGGTAGTGCTGAAGAAAAGCAAGTAGCAGAATAATCTATGAAGACAACATTTTTAGAAAGAACCTGCATGCATAGAGAAAATATCATTAAGCTTTGACGAATAAGACTATAAATACACAGAAACAATGGTCTGGAATTAGTTTCACTGGATGATAAAAGTAATTATCATCTGAGACAGGTAATTATCCTCTGAGGAGTTGGTGGTCAGGATGGATTTAAATTTACTTCATCAGGCATATAATTCCGTAATAAGAGGATTATAAAAATATCTACCTGTTGGAGTTGCTGTGAGGCCTAAATGCCTAAATGAGCTAATAACAAGACAACATATATGGGCTACTTACTAGTGCTCTGAGGGCTTTACCTAGCTCATTTAGTACAAAGCAGGTCGCATTATTATGCCCATTTTACAGGTCAAGAAACTGAAGTATAGTGAAGTTAATTAAAATAATTGGCTAACAAGCTCATAGTGCAGAGTGGTACAGTAAAGCCACAGGGTAGGGGACAAAGACAGTCTTCGCAGCGAGGCAGTTAAATGAATAACAGGAAAGTCTGAGATCTGAAGTCATTTCCTGAAGTGTCCATGTATCTACAGAGGGAAATGAATGTGGAGTCATTTCTCTAGTTGGAGCAGTATTCAGACACTTAGTGCTCCAACTAGTAGCACATTGCTCTACCAACTAATTTAAAAAAATGAGTAGTCATGCAATTACTTAAGTCCAAAATTTTAGGGCAAGTTTTATTCCTCCTTTTTCAAGATCCACATGACAGATTCAAACATTGATCTTAATATTTCGCTCTGCATGGCTTTGGGGTAGAGTACATTTCACCACACATTAGCTTTGGGTTTGACCATGTGACTGATTTATTCAAGGAGATGTGAATAGCTGTGATTTGGGCAAAAATTTAAAATGCCCTCATGTAGTTGAGTTTGTCCTATTGGACTTGTGCCACTGTGGTGGAAAGAAAGCATTCTGGGTATCCATTGACCCTTCAGAATAAGACACGTGGAAAAGACATGAAGCGACCTGCCGTCTAGAGCAAAGTCCTGCTGGATTCAGCCAAGATCAGCGAAATTCCAACAAGGTGACTCATGAGTCAGAGAAGTGTCATGGCTAACAATAGGAAGAAAGTCTTCTGCTGACCTCTCTGTGTATTGGTCACTCTGTTCCAATCACTTAACTCACTAGGGACGGTGATGGAGTCATCCTTCTAGAGCCTGGTTCTGCTGCTATCGTCCCCTACTCCGAGGTCTGCAATAGCTTCCTCGTGTGTGATAATGTCTTCATACTGCCGTACACCTTGCTAATACCTGCTCCTTTATACTACAGTACATTTTCACACTCAGTTTCCTCTAGGAGCCCACCTTGCCCGTGTCCCCTTATCCATATGTCTAAGTTTCACTAATCTCACTAAAGCTCAAATTCTTCTCTGAGTATTCTCCCTCTTTTTTTTTTTTTTTTTTGGAAGCTGGGGATCAAACTCGCGGCCTTATGTTTGCAAGGCAAGCACTCTAACCGCTGAGCTAAATCCCCGGACCCCTGTTCTGCCTTTTAAGTTGCCACTACTTTGGCATGTACCGTAGCCCTTCCATGATTACAGTGCATCAGCATACCAAAAACGATCACATCTGGCTCTCGAGATCCTCTTGTTCTTCCTAAGCTCTCACAAGTTCATCAGCCATCTGCTTATTGTAATCATTCCGATTGTTTGCCCAAGAGAAGATCACAGCTCTGAAGGGCGCTGATTATTTTTCAGACTAGGCGTTGTAATGCCAGAGAAACGAATCGATCCTGAATCTCTGGATCTGTTTTATGATACAAGACTCCCACTGCACATTTAAACTTCGGGATACTATCAGAGCCCAGCATGAGTTTATTTCACATTCATGTCATGCAGGGAACGGGCCGGTGGAGATTCTGTTCCACAGCTTACTCACAGGCCCAGGCTGGAGGAGACTTAATCTTATTTTCACACTTTCACAATAAGTAAGTTGTGAATCTGAGACTGTAGCAGACAAATTATTCTAAATTCACCTTTTTAAGCCCTACTCTATATATTTCTCAAATCAAACACATTGAAATTGCTGCACAGTCAACAAAATGCCATACAATGAACAAACAAAATGCCGTGGGAGGAATATGCAAACATTTTTCATTTCTTACTTAATTGTTATACTGGTGCTAGGAGAGGAGTATTAGTACACCGATTTAACCATGAGGAAATAAAAGTTCTGTGACACTACATAATTCACCAAAAGTCAAATAGCTCAAAATAATGGCAGACATAGGATTCAGAACCAGGGTTGAACGCTGCTGGACATATTCCCATCATGTAGGATACAGAACTCAAGGATTAGAACAAGAACTCATCCGGAAAGTCAAGGGAAGTAAAAGAACACCAACGTGAAGACATGAAAAGCACCTTCAAGAAATCACCTAGTTCAAGAATTTGCCTTTTGATAGTATGAAGAATTTTATGTCTTGTATTGAGTAACTACTTTGAAGATAATGACACACAATGCAAAAACTATTGTTATTCTCCTATTATTTTGGTTATAAAATTTTGTTCTACTTTTTTCATAAAATACAAAACAACTTTTAAAAACATCTATTTGACTCTCCCAGCTCTGATATATTAAGTAACAAGAATGTACACTTGATCCTCATTATGTATGGATTCTCTATGCGCAAACTCATCTACTCACTGATTAGTGCTCAGAACTTTCACAGTTGTTCACAGACTCACAGAGTAGTGAAATACTTGAGGGGCCCAACGTGTATGTTTCTGGCTGAACTCAAACAAGGCAATGCTCTGCCTTCTTGTTTTTGTGCCTCAAACTATAAACCAGTGTCCTTTTCACAATCTATTTATTGCCTCCTTCTTCATTTCTTTGTGCTTTGTTGCTGGTGATTTTGTTCTTTAAGTGGCCCCATGTGTAGTGCTGAAATGCTCTCTAATGTTCCCAAGTCCAAGAAGCCTACATGTGCCTTCGGAAAAAATACATGTGTTTGGTGCATTCCATTTAAGCATGAATTACAGTGCTATTGTCTGAGAGTTCAGTGGTAATGAATCAACACTGTGGTGCAGGCTAGGAAAAAAGAGGAGGAAATTCTCCATTCCATAAATGGAGCTGCTCCTGAAAGTACGCAAGAAACAGCAATAGTGCGGGATGAGGGTACAGAAAAGGGGGAGAAGGAGCTAAATCTGTGCATTCATAAGACAACAACTGATTAGAAAAACGCACGGTGGACATCATTGTTGTAAAGTTCTGAAAACCAAAGCATTTTATAGTCACCCTAACCAGGACCCAGAAAATGTCAAATCTTTCTCAACCATGTGGGCTGGCTTGTATATTTTCAAAAGCGATAGGACATGAAAATTAAAATTGCATGTTTGACAGGTCAAGAACTGCAAAAGATAATTTTTAAATATTTGTTGAGTATTTGTTAGAGAAAAGTATTTAAGTATTTGTTAGAGGAAAAGGGTTACTTGGAAGAGCATGTTTTCACGGATGGTGAGACGGGATTTTGTAAAAAGGACGTTTTCAAATAAACCAATATAATCCAAATGGCATTTTGTTTGGCCAAAATCTTGTGAGCAGAAGCTCACAGGAACCTAACCTTATATTTTTTTCTAAGAGCAATGGTTCAATGTTAGCTAATTCTGTTAGTGGTAACTTTATGAAACGTGTAACTGTTTAAAATAATAAGAACCAACTGTGCATATTTGTGTGTGTGTGTGTGTGTGTGTGTGTGTGTGTGTGTGAATATCTAGTACTACCTGAATAATTTCTCCATTTTCTGCAGGTATGAATTTAATATTTTCAGATCAAATTCTTCCATTGCATATGTTAGCCCTAAAGGATTTTCATATTTTTAAACTTTTAATCCTTTTTTGCTTGAAATGAATTTTTAAAATCAGACAATGCTTGCTTAAAATTGCGTTATCCATTTTTTGGTGCTCTGAGCGTTGTTAGGCGGTGACTACACTGAAAAAGTGGAAAATGATTTGGCACCGATTTTATCCTTCTATTAATTATTGTGATTAGAGAGATACACTCAAGTCTCAGGGGTAGCTAAGAATTTATTTCCTAAAAAAGAAATTAAATTTTTCCATCTTCCACAAAACTTCTATAGGGATCTTTCTCAAAGGAGTCGTTTACAATCGCACACCTTTTGTTTTCTGCATTTCATTGTGTATTATTAACACAAAGCTTGATAAATAAGTAGGGCTCCTCTTACGCAGATCCTATTCTCTTCTAACAGTCTAAGGTATTTTTATATTGCCTTGGAATACAAATTGAAGATTGAAGAGCAATAAAAAGAAAAATAATTTCTACTTTTTCTCCATACAGATTTCCCATCTCCAGGCAACTCTTACTGTAATTTAAAGGGTTGTGCTACAATCTAATTGTTCTGCTTGATTGCAATAGGACATGCAAGAAAACAGGAATCTATCTTGGCAAAGGTATTATTAAAATCTTTTAAATATGTTTGCACAGAAGAGATGGAAACATTGTGTATCTGGATGAGAAGGAAACAAGAAAAAAAAACTTTATACAGAGACTCTGAGTACTCCAGATTGTAGTGGGAATAGAGCTACAGAAATGTGTTGTTATCAGGGCACCCTGGGTAATGGAGGTCGACGGACCAATGGATGCACCTTCTGAAACTTTCTATGCATAACTTTCTAAGCAGCAACTTTCTATGCATAAGTGAAAAGCAACACACGTTTGGCTATTTTGTGTTAAGGATGTAGGAATCAGGATTCTAGGATATAAGATTTTAGAATCTGGATTCCTTGTGAAATAGGGAACACAGCCATGTAGCAGCCACTGTTGGTGCCTCAAGTAGTCCATGTTACATTGCCAGTACTTGCCTTCTGACTGCCCACGACTGCTTCTGATAGTTCCAAGATAGGCTCTAATCTCTGTTGCCCACTGTACGTGTAAGTACACTTGGGCAGAAGTGCTGGGGAATGAGCACTGCCCTCTCCAAGCAGTCCTCAACCAATGAATGAGGCCCAGGCACCTCCACTCAAGTGGCCTGTCTGTGAGGTGTGGTCCACATTGACCACCACACTCTGCAGGGGAACTGAGCTGTGGATGCTCACAATTGACATCACACACTTTAGGGGACTCTTTCCTTCTCTGGCCATTCTTCCCCATCTCCAGTTAGGGTTTCCTGCCAAATGAACCCATCTTCAGGTCTGCTTCTGGAAAAACCTAAGTCAAGAATATAGGTTTTCAGACTCTAATGAGTGGCAGTGGAGTAATTACACTCATCTCTGATGTCCAGAAACAGAGGTCAAGGCAGCATCGCCAGTAAGAGCAGAACCTGCTTGGAACTGTTACAAGTTCCCCTGGTAAGTGAGCGCCACAACTAGGTCCAGCCTGTTGAACTTGGCTGTGCCACCCTTGGTTTGCCAGGTCCTCCTAAAGGAAAACTGGTTAATTAATTGAGGATTAATTCAAACTTTTAAAAAATACAAAGCAATGTAACAAATTTTAAAAAACTGTTAAATGGTGTTTCCAGTAACAGAATATATACACATGCTATGATGAAGAAATTCCAGTCCTGGGTAAATATTCAAAAGAAGTACATTCTTAGAGCACCAAAAAATATGTACTCGTATGCTCATAGAAAGACTACTCATAATATGTCCAAACTGGAAAGGACCCAGGTGCTCATCACAGTAGGACGGATGCATATGTTGTGGGTGTTCATGATGAAAGAGTGTGTAGCTAGAAGTGAATTATTGTTAGGAACCACAACATGAATGATGCCTTCAGAAATCATGAGCAAAAGAAGCCAGAACCAAGTATAGCCCCTGTGCGTTTTCATCACATAAACTACACAAGCAAGAAAAATTAATTTACACTTGTTGGAAGTCAGAATAGTATTTCTTATTCCAAATAATATCCTCTGCTCACCTGCCGCACTACTAGGATCTGGCAGGTAGGGAAATAGGCTTTGAGGTGAAATCATTTCTGCCTCTTTTTAAGGCAAAGTTCTTCCTGGGAGAGAGTGAAAACACAAGTCTATAAGTCACTATTACTTTCACATGAATTAGGTCCCAACATGAACAGAGAGCCTCTGCTTCCCCTGGGAGACACATCAGAGTTGCCCTATTGTAATCTTTGGGATTCAATATGTCCCTTCCTTTAAGAAAGTTTCAACCCAACCCTCATAAATTCTCCTGATAGATACGGCCACCCAGCTGTCTCACTAAGAATTTTCATCGTTCTTGGAAAGCAAAGCAGAATAGGAGAACACAGCTACTTCCACAGACTGCGCTTATTTTCATGGAAAGAGCATGAAGTTCTAGTCAAAAATCTGTGTGTTCAAAGTTGGGCTCTGTCTTTATTAATGAGATGGGCAAGTATCTTGAATTCTGAATCTAAACCCCACTTCACATGCTGCCATGAGGATTAAGTATGTTGATACCTATGAACATTCTTCGTATGCTGTGAGCATTCAAAGTCACTTTTCTTTTTCTTTCCTTTTTTTTCTACAAAAGTAGTGCCCCACTTTCACTCTGGTGTAGAAATAAAAAGAGCATTTTGAGATCTCTCTCTCTCTCTTTCTGTCACTCTGTCTCTCTCTGTCTCTCTGTCTCTCTTTCTGTCTCTGTCTCTGTCTCTGTCTCTCTCTCTCTCTCTCTCTCTGTGTAATCTTAGATATTTTTCCAAAGTAATGTATAAGACAGGATTACAGAGACATAGAATCCTGGCAGAGACAGCTGGTAACAGCAATGTGGCTATCAAGGGCAGCAAACACCCCAGTTTGCCAGCCTTTGTCCCCTACATTGGGCTTAACCATTGTACATTTTTGTGTTGCATCTGCCCATTTACCATCTGCCAGACTCCACTGCAAAATCTGCCTTCAGTCCTGCCAGAAAGGATCATTTTCTTCTTCCTTGCTCCCTTATAAACTTGCCTATCCATTCCCAATGTCCATAGAAAACTTATCTTTCCCTCCCCAGTCTATGAGTGTTAACTTCAACCTCCTACTGCTGTGACTTTTGCTCAGCATCTGGTTATTTAACTTCCTGTGTGCCATGGGGGACACAGATGTGCAGCAGATGCCAGGCTAAGTGGAAGGAATGTTGTGCCAGACGGAAGATACACTCAGGTTATAAGAAGGATGGTAGAGTGTTATTTCCTTAAAATATCCACCCCTGGAACTTTGCTGAAAATTAAAATTGTTTTGAGCATCTTATGGAAGCAGAATAATCAGAAAAAGTACATATCATAAATGTTCTGATGAATTTTCACAAACTGAATACCAGCTCAGTTAAAAATTGTGTAATCAGGGTCCAGATCCCATAAAGAACCAACCCAAAGTTCCATTTACCCATCATTTCCATCTCCCTAGAGGTAACCACAATTCTGACATTTAGTAGGATATTTGTTTCTGGATCTTGTAAGAGTGAAGTCACATATAATATACTCTGTATTACCTGGTTCCACCCACTGAATATGTTTCTAAGATATATCTATACTGCTATTTGCTAAAATAGTTCTTTGTTTTCTCATCCCCAGATATTGTTCCACTGTATAAATGTGCCACGACTCATTCATCTTTCCTGTTGTTAAATGTGCATTTGGGGTATTTCCAGAGTGAGGATTTTATGGAGAGTTGTATTATAGATTCTTTACATGTCTCTTGGGAGCATACCTAAAAGTAGAGTTGCTGTGTCCCAGGATATCCGTATATGCCACCTTATTAGACTACCAATTTCCAAAATGATTGGGCCATTTTACACTCTCATCCTCATAGCATCTGCATCCCCACTGCTCCACAACTTCACCAGCACTTGATATTGTTCATGGAGTTTGGGTTTCGTTTTGTATTATTTCTTGTTTGTTGCTTTTTGAGATTGCAGTGAATATATAGTTGTATCTCACCATGGTTTTAATTTATGTTTTCCAAATGATGAATGAAGTTGAGCACCTTCTCCACACATTTCTTGGCTCTTTAGGTCTCTTAAGGTCTTTTGTATATTTTTACTTTTTGGTTTCAGTCTTTTTCTTATTGGTTCCTAGGCTTAAGATTTTATACAAGACCAAAGAGAATTGGAGAGTTGGCTGCAATTTCTTTTACAACTGTCTCTAGTTACCATTAATGTTATCTTAAAATGTTAGAAATCTCTCCAAGCAATTTCATTTTATTTACAAAGTATGCTCCAGCGTATTTCTTAGAAGCAATAGATAGAGATTCAAAAAATGATTTTTGGTTGTGCTGTTTTACTAAGTAGCTCTGTGTCATAGGCAAGTACTTTCTCTTCTTTGTTCTTGGTATCCTTTACTGAAAAGGGGAAAGTTTGAATGCGAGACTTTCCAATGCTAAGATTCTATGAAACACTAATAGACATGTCGCCGGGAGCAGTAAGGTATACTGTGAAACTCCGCAAATGTGGTGATTCTGCTCTTAAATGAGAAAGATGGAGAATATTCTAACTTCAGCTTCACAAATTCTATCACATTCTCGCCTGCCTTAAATTTCATGTCCACTGTGAGTCCTCTGTGTTAAAGGAGGAAAACTTATGTGTCAAAGGGTCCTATTTAATCTTATCAACAGAAATTTTTATTTTATTGCAAACATTCCTGGATCAGAAGGGACCAAAAACAAATGCCAAAAGTATGTATGTGCCTGTAATGGAGGTTAAAAAAATAACACTTACTGGTTTCAATGACCCAAACACGGACCTTCTCCCAGCCTATCGTAAACCTGTCTTTCTTTCTGTACACTTTTACCTTAGTGAAGAGAACTTTTAAATCCTCAAAGGTAAAATTGTTTCTGCTAGTTTGAAATCTACATCTCCTTTCTCCTCTTCCTCACTGACAACCTCACAGCAGCTGTTCAATGGTGAGAGTTCAGGGCCAGCCATAAAATGCCAGACACATTTAATGACTGCTGCACTGATGTGCTCTTACCTCTACGTGGAGTCTGAGCTGATTTTAACAGTCATTGCTGAATCAGCAGTATATAATAGTGGTCTTTCACTCTTCCTTTCCACACACCCACCAAGCTACCCACCAGGAGCAAATAATACTGAAGAGATAAATCTAATTGGAAGACATGGATATTGAGGGTAATTGCAACCGAGTTGTATGGGATCAACACAACCAAGTATAATTAACTGGAAACAGAAAAAAACATATATTTTTCCTCACTGAAATTTGATACAAAACATTTTTCCATCGCATCAAGAGGTTAAAGTGCAAAGACTGTAAAATTAAGCCTATTCACAGGCTGCTTTAACCAAAAACAATCTGTAGGATATCTTATATGTCTTCTGACAGAGGGGCATCCATTGAGAAGATTACACCTGCTATCAAGGCAAGCAATGAACTTTCCATTTACATCAGAGGTTTATAATCTGATGGAAGAAAAGGTGCATTTAGTCTATTAAAAGGGAAAAGGAAACCCTACAAATCTATCCATTATACCTGCTGAGAATCCAAAGTGAGGTCAAGACAAAAGCAGATTATTTTTGATAGTGTTAATAAGAGTTTATTGCCAGCCCTGCAAGCCAGATCTCCCTCTGCGGATCTCTGAATGGCTTTGGCAGCTGAGCTATTCTTAGACTAATGGGAAAGAACCTTATCTCACACCATAGGAAATTCAAAGATCCCCACAGCTTCAAAAGTCTTATTGATGCACTTTAGGGGAACTAAAAGTCAGGATGGTTATCATCACAAATACCTGTCCAATACGGGGATGCAGAAGGAACTCTAAAAGGCACAGACATGCAGCTTCCAATGTGGCATATTAATAACAACACCCAAGAAGACACCCATGGAACTGTAGCTGTTTCTGTGACTAAGTCACTTTCCCAGACAGTGCTGGCAGTGATAGAAATAGTGAATTAGCATCACTGGCTATAAGCATTAAACACTGACACTAACTAACTTTGAATAATGGAAAATATCTTAGAAAAATAGTGGCTCAAAATTGGTGGTTGGGTTTTGGAGAAGGTAAGAGGCAAGGGGACAAAAGTGGCAGGAAGCTAGAGACACGGAAATAGTCTCCTGTCCATAAAACCCTAGCCAGGCTACCATCATTATCACATATGACCCATAGTCACTGTGTATGTGAGTCCTAAAAGAAAACATCTGATTGTCTGGCTAACCTCAGGTCACAGGTAACCTCCTTTCTCCCCCCAAATCAGCCTATATAGGAAACAAAGAGGCATGGAATGTGGCCCTACTCAGCTGCATCAGTGCACTAGGCATATGAAATTCCTTAAGACTACACGAGACATTTCACTGAATATTCTCCCAAACCCCCATTCTTATGTCTGACTCAAATCCACGGATAAAAATTCATTAAAAGGAACTTGGCCACTGTAGCTAGTTGATACACTTTAATTGTCCCTCTGTGTGCCTCTTGGTTCCCAATCCCACTAATTATAAATGTGCTTTAGTTTCACTCCTAAACGAATGCCTCGAAGGGAGAGCATGTATCTTCATAAGGAGCCCAGTAGTTGCTTGCTCATAGTTGTTCCTCTTGCACTGATGGTGAATGAAACAAATAGGAAGTGGACCAAGAGTTGGAGGGTATAAAAAGAATGAAGACATGTTATGTATGTGTACCAACTCCCCACAATGAATGTAATCACTGTCTATAGCAAACACACACTAATAAAAATTAAAATTACAAAAAGAAACAGTGGGCGCCTTTGGACTCTTTCCAGGCACTGATGTGATGTTGCTCACCAGACTGAGATGACACTGTATGCTGGCACTCAAAGCAGAGCCCTTGATGGAGATGAACACCCGGTTTTCATGCACAGGAGTATGAGGGAAAGACAAGTCACTGACATTCCCTTCAAACCCCATGGCTGGTTTCTTTTATTCTTGCAGCTCCTGATTCCATCTACCATCAACAAGGTCAACAATACTACAAAATTAGGGAAGAGCCTAAACTCACAATTAAGGAGTCATCACAGGACTCATCTTTGTACTTCTGTCCTATCATCATCATTAGTGTTGCCATTAGACAGTTTTCTCGACAAAGTACGTGTACTAGTCAGCTTTCACATTACTGGGAAAAAAATACCTGACTCCCACCCTTAATGAAAGATGAGTTTATTTGGCTCATGGTTTCAGAGGGTTTGGTCCATGATTGGCTGGTTCCAAGGCAGAAACATCACAGTAGAAGGCAGTGACGGTGCAGACCTGCTTAGCTGCTGGGAGCTGGGAAGCAGAGCACAGGGGAGAAACACCAGGAAGCAGTCTACCCTACAGAGAAGGCCGGCTCCTAGTGTTCCATCTCCAACTGGCCCACCTCATCACAGCACACGCAGCATGAACATCAGTGGACTGACTCACTTAACGAGCACAGTGTTACAATCACCTCTCCAGTAGTCTCTTAATCCTGTTAAATTGACAGTGAAGTTTAACCCTCACACATGTATCATGTTCTCAACTGATGTCACTATGAAGACCATTCTATTAGATAATTAATGTCTTAAATATTGCGAGAATTTAGTAGGCAATCACATGGGGCCGTGCAGCCCTCCTTCCATCTTCTTGTCTCCATGGCCCAGTCTCACCAATCCTGGGGAACTCCCCCAGCCTGTGACTGAGACATAATTCTGATAATTCTGACCAAATAAACTTTGCCATTTCATCAGAAGAGGCCCATATTCACTCTCACCTTGACAAAATGTATAAGGAAATCCCTTAGAATTGCCTCTCTATTTCCCCTCACATTATAGTATTTTTGTTCATTCTCCCTCATCAGCACCTGTCTAAAGAATATTGAGTTTTTGATTATGTATTTGATGGTTTAAGGCAGCTTCATTTTTTTTTTTTTTTTTTGACTGCTTAGAATTTTTGTTCTTAACTCTGGGCATTTATATCTCATTTTCTTTATGAGAAAATCTAGGAATTATAGTTTTAATGTCATAGTAAGTAATATTAAAATAAATGACAAGCCATGAATTGGTGAATTAAAATACCTAATAATTGGATTGGATAAATATAAAAACTCTGGATCCAGTGGACCAACACAGTCTAATTTAAATGTCTAATTAAAAGTTATTTGGAGGCAGAGCATACACAAATGTAGTGCCGTCTTCTGTCTGGAACGGAAGCTTGGTAACCAGAAGAAAAATCGGAATTGCGTGAAGAAATGGGAATGGACTGTAATCTTTAATCAGAGTACTCTGTTTTAATCAAGGCCTGTCTGACTCTACATTCCATTACCACTGCATTAAAATACGCTGTCCCTGGTGCTGAAGCTGCTGTTAGTTGTTTAACTGCAGAGCAACCAAGCTTCAAGCCAGGAAAGGAGGAAGCGATACCGAGTGGAGGCAGGGGCTTTTGTTATCAGAAACACTATTTGTCCGAAGTTGCCACAGAGCTACAGAAGAAGAAAAAGATTTGTGATTAGGCGAGTTGAGATTAGAACCGAGTTGACAAGAACAAGCCTGCCAGTCTGAAAGCTGATTCATCCAGAAGGCTATTCATAGCAGAGGGCTATTTAGCACATTGTCAAATATGACATTCTCAAAAAGCAGCATGATGGTTCATACGAATAGCTAATGAACAGTGACATATTTAGATTGCTTGCACAGAGGTTTCAGGCTCTGGGCGAAAAGAACTCCATCATCATCTGGAAAAAAACATGTCCAAGTAAAATTCTAAAATTGGATTTGTTTAAGAGGCTTATCGATTCTGCCACTATAACTTGTCTTGGTTAACTTTGAATCTCCATTTTCTCATCTGTAATATGGGATAGCAATTATGCCTCCTCTGCAGCCCTGAATGAAAATTAAACTGAGATTCAATGAGCGAAAATGCATAATACAATAAGGACAGTAGCCAAAAAAGGATCAAATTCTTAATAAATATTCACTGTTATCATTATTAGCAGTATTGTTATGGACAAATGTTTTTCCCAACTATGAAAGTATAAGCGTATAACAATTTGTATAGGTATCACCAAAGCAAATCTAAATGCTTAGCTGAACATCATTTACAATGTTAGTTAAACTGTGTTGTTATTTCCCAGGAATAAAGAATGTTTCTTTCTCTAAAGCTGTTTCCTATATTGAAGAAGTTAAACACCTCCTAAATTCTTTTAAAAGCCTCTTGGTCTTTCTCAAAGTCATTGATTGAGGTCATTTTGTTCACTTACGTCCACTTTGAAAGGCTCCTTCACATATCAATCTCCTTTAACAACATATTAACAGTATTAAGATATCAACTATTAACATATTGAGCTCCTTTAACAAACCAGGCACCCTGCTAGACTGAATTACTATTTTAGTTAAGACCCAAGGAGCCAGACAAAGAGTTACAAGATCCTCTACCATTAAAAATGAATCGATCTACCACAGACAGGCCAACCTACAGTGTTCTTGTACTTCAACAAACATACATGTAAGTGAAACAGTTTTGTTATCATCCCTCACATACGAGTAAGGAAACAAGTCTGGGAGGAGACAGCACTCAGCCCTTGAGAATCCACACAGATGTTGCCGCAGCCAGACTGTACTCACACCTTCCTGCTGGGGTCACTTTTCAGGCAGGTACTGTCCTCTTCCCACCTCCTGACTATGTGAAGCTTAAGTAAGTGGTATAACCGAGGGACTAAAACTGCTTAGTGAAGGACCAAAAATCCCAGCTTTTCCCCACTCCTTCCAGATAGTTGTCAGTAGAGTGCGAACTAAGAAAACTCTCTGCAGTCAAAACAGGGTGAGCGAAGCAGATGAATTGCCTCTTATCTTAGTTCTGCTTTCCCTTCCTAATGAATAAAAGAGTAAATCAATAGATCTCTAGGTCATATGCAGTTCTTTTTCTCCATTCGAGTGTTTTTGTTTTGTTTTGTTTTAAGAAAAGAAAAAAAAAAACAAAAACTAAGCAACCTAAACAACCAGAGGGCATTTTCACAGTTTACCATCTAACAAAACACAGCAGTGGTAATTAAAACAATCTTGAGCAAGGAAGAGATGGAAGGGAAATCTGTCACCACTGAGACTATCAAGCAGGAAAAAAAGTCCTGGGGGATGAAGTAAAAACATCGACAATGTGTTAGATCTAACCCCAGAGTGATGTGCAGGGGAGAATGAGGCAGAGCTTGTTGCTGGGGGAAATGTCAACTCTGTATGAGACGCTCACAGAAAAAAATTGGAAAAGGTGCTCGTAGACCTCATCTTTGGCCAAGGCCAGGAAGGAACCGAATTGGCTTTGTAAAAGCAGGAATAGACTCTCTGTGGTCATTTTGGTAGGCTAGACTCGGAGGCATGAACATTCTAGCATATTCACCCTTGTCCAGTCAAATCAAGGTTTAAAAATAGTTACCTGATATCCTGACTTTAAAGTATTTTAAGTTTTGATGTAATTTGATTTTTAAGAATACTGTAAGTCTTTCAAGTGCATAATCTCCTTTTCCTGCACCGAGATACAGTAGTTCACCAAACACCTCATCCCACCTGCTGAATTCTTTCAACCCTCTGTTTGGGGTGAAATTACTTAGTAGCTTCCAGCCTCCAATCTCTTCAGACAAAATCAGCAAAAACAGCAAGACATCCGAAATCCTGCAACTCTGGATCCATTACTCAGCAAAGAGTTTTCCAGTCAGGAATAAACCATGAAATCTAGTCAAATTTGTGGTGCTCTGAATCTCACCTGGTTGATGTATTATGGGAACAAATTCACCAGAGATTTGTGAATTCTGACAGAGTTGGAAAAATAATCATTGGATTTGGAACAATTTTGCTAACCTCTATCTCTTGTCATGTTTGTTGGTTAAAGCACATTGATGGGATAATAAAACAACAACATCAGCAGCAACAATAATATTAAACCACTGAAAAGCCCTGCTTGTTCCAGTAAATACCATCCGTACTTAAATCTGCAAAGCCACTCTGTCAAGTAAGTAAATGTGTTACCCTCTTTATGCAAAAAAAGCCAGCGCTCACATTGGTTTGAAGTGATGGATGACATTCAAAGTTCAAAATAACTAGAACTTCTTCATCAGTATTTTCCCAAAATTTGAATCATTTAGTTTACCATAACAAAAATTAGAGTCATAACTTGGAAGGCAAGTTTCTTAGATATCAAGCAAGAGTTGTCCACTATGAAGAAATTCATTGGATATTAGCTAGACCATCAATTCAAAGTGACAAAATGAATGACCACTCTCTGTATTATATTTGACCGGTTGCATTTTTAATTGTCCTGAAAAAACAAAAATCTTCCTTCCATAAAAAAATAAGAACAATGCCTGCAGAAGTTGGAGAAAAGATAATATTAAAGAATAGGGATAATAGAATATAAAAATGTGTAATATATATTAATTAATATATGTTCTGTACACATATATATATATATATATACATTCTCTGCACATTTCTAATTTTTTTGTCGAAAAATAAAGACCAAAGAAAAATGCAAGACAGTGTCATCTTTTCCAAGGAATCCCATCCAGTTCTGAGATATGGGATTTGTACTGTAAGATCTGAGTTCAGAGCAAGTGCCTGCTCAGGAGCACTGGTCTCACTTGTGGTTTGGAAAGGATCCATGATCACCACCGGCACAGCCCAATCTGCAGCAGAACATTCCAGTGCAAGGAAGAGGTGCATAGGGAGAACCGGGCAGTTCTGATAGACGACCTTTCACGTACACGTCAGGGGGAAGGGCTCCAGCCGGGGACAATGAGAACAGTGCTAATAGGAAGAGGCAAATCTTGACAAAGAGGAATCATAAAGGCCAGGTTAAAAATGGGGCAGAGGAAGAAGGGGGAAGAAAACAGCTGTAGAACAAGTGCACTCTGGGGGCAGATCTTGCGGTAATGCCAATCTGGTCACTGAGGCTACTGTACGGTCAGCCACATGTGGGTGATTTTACACACTGTCTTTGACCAAAGAGGCAATGGATTCCAGAGGCTTTACTATCACCCTTATTTTGCAAAGGAGATCATTTTGACTTCTCTGCTAATTACTATTTTAGTAAACCCTGTTCTGAACTGGAAGTCACTGAAGATTCTTCGTGTTCATATAGAAAACTAAAAGAGCAATATTTGTAAGTAGTAATAATAGTAGTAATAATGACAATAATAATAGTAGTCACTGTGGCAATAATCACATTCAGTAAGTGCCTACTACATGTTTTCACTGAACTGTATTCTCAGCAATTCATTTAGTTGGCTTCACCCATTTTGCAGAAGAGAAATGTGAGACTCAAAGGTAAGTTATTGTCTAAAGATCTATAATTAATAAGAGCTGGAACCCAAATTAGAATCAAAATCTCTTTGAATAAACTCACGTTTATACAAATGAAAAAGAAGGTTTTCGTTTCCAGAGAGATGTATTAGACATACTGTTCTCTATTTATTCTGCTAGGTACAACTAAAACTCCTGGATGTTAGGTGAAAAACAAACATAAGCAGGAAGGTTAAAAGAATGAGATACACAAGCTAAAAGCCTCAGGTCCCACAGCACCATGTGGCTGTGTATTCCTTAAGGGATTCAACATAGTAAAGATGCTATAAATGGTTAAACATCATAAACATCTTTTCACACAGTTATTACCTAAATCCAAGCAACACTGTTTGTAGATACAGACAAAATAATTCTAATATCCATATGGAAATTAAAGCAATATATACATAGCTAAAATATGTTTGAGAAGGAATATACAGCAAGAAAATTGTTTTGCTGATTTCAAGGTTTATCTGCCCAGGATCCCCAAACCATAGTATTGGCAGAGAGGTAGATGTATAGATCAGTGGAACAAAATGGAAAATGCCAAAATAAAGCCACACAAATATATCCAACTGATTTTTTTACAAAGACGCAAAAGCAATTCAATGGAAGAAAGATAGAGAATTAGCTTTCATAGGCAAAAAGGAAAAAGGAGCTTGGATATAAGTTTCACACTTTGAACAAAAAGCAATTCGAAATGTGTGATGGGTTTAAATGTAAAGCAAAACTATGAAAATTTTAGAAAAACTTTAAAAAAATTGAATCTACGACTAGCAAATATTATCTTAGAATTGATATAAAAACAATAAAAGGAAATCTTTATAAAGTGGAGTTCATCAAAGTCAGAAACTTGCTCTGTAAAAGACTGTTAAGAAGATAAAATTTAAGCTGTAGACGGGGAGAAAATACTTAAATTCACATGTCTGCCAAAGAACTTTTATCTAGAATGAATCAAGAACTCACAATTCTTATTGTGAAAAAAAAAAAGATAATGGGTAAAAGACATAAACAGACATTTCACTAAAGTAGGTGTGTAGATGGTAAATAAACACAGGAGAAAATATTTAGTATCATTACTTATTGGGAAAATGCAAATTAAAACCACAGTGAGATCACGATATGCCTATAATAATGTTTTGCTTCTTTTAAGTGACAATAATGTATTATGGTAAGATGTGAAGAAATTAGGTCACTTATGCATTGCTGGTAGGAATGTAAAATGGTACAACCACATTGAAAAACAATTGTTAGTTTCTTCTAAAGCTAAACACTCAACGAACACACAACCCAGCAATTACACTCCCGGGCATTAATCCCACAGAAATGAAAATATGTTTACACAAAGACCAGGAAATGAATGTTTATAGCAGCTTCATTCATAATAGCCCAAAACAGAGAAACAATTCAAATGTCCTTCAGTGGGTGAGTGGTTGAGCAAACTGCAATACATCTACATAGCGATTACTACTCTTGAATAAAAGAGAGCAAAATATGGATGCACACAACAATCTAAATGAATCTCCAGAGAATTATGCTGAGTGGAAAATGCCAGTCCCAAAAGGTTACATACTGTAGGATTACATTTATGTCAAATTCTTGAAATGACAAAATTACAGAAACAGGTAGCCCAACAATTACTGCAGCCAAGGATTAAGGAAATGGTGAAGTGAGGGTGGCAACAAAAAGATAAGATGAGGGATTCTTGGATGATGTGAACATTCTATTTCCAGACTATATCAATGTTATTATCTTGGTTTTGATATTTTATTACAGTTTTGCAAGATTACCATTGGAAAACTGGGTAAAGGATATATTGGCTCTCTGTATTATTTCTCACAAGTACACATTTATGTGCCTTATCTCAAAGTACAAAGGCTGAATTTTCAAAAAAGGCTACATGAGCTCGTGGTCCTAATTCCACAGGTCATCTCACACATGAACTCAGCTCTCCACAAGCTGTAGGGAGAAGCCTCCTCTGTAAATGTACTTGGCTCATGACTCAGATATTCTGCCGTCTGTACAAGACCATCCTTCAGGCTGCCTACTCTCTGGTCTTCCCTTCAAACCCAGAAGCTTCTGACTCACCACTTTATTTTGATCTTTCACTCACTCTAACTGCACATACAGATGCTAAGTCACGTGTATGAGCACACAAATGCTAAATCATCACAGTTCCTACTTTCTGGTCACATGAAGTTTTAAATCAGAACGATGACACTGCTAACAATCACTGTTATTGTCTCCTTCCCATCTCCAAACTGCTGGCCTTCCTTACCAGTTTAGATCCGCTATATTTGCAGTAGACAGAAAATGATGACTGCTCAATGCAACACTCACATACTATATAACTAACCTTCTCAAAACTGAATGCCTTGCAATAATTAGCATTTGTCTTCACTTTCACAAATCTGCAGGTCTCCATCTGAGCTTAACTTGGGTGGGCCAGCTAGTGCACTTCAGCCACATGACAGCTGGATTTGGCTTGGCTTGGTTTGAGGGTGACCCAACTATCTTGTGAATCCATCAATGAAGGATATGTAGAGAAGATACTAATGGTAAATGGAAGAAAAGGACAAGCTAAACCATACAAGTGAAAAGTTTCTACTTAGATCAGATAAACTAATAGTCCATTGGCAAAAACAAGCCCATAAGTGAGCCCAGAATCAATTAAGTAGCCAAAATTGCCCACAGTAAGAGGTAGGGAGAGTGTATCTGCTGAGCAGCAGTAATCTGATACATCACACACCATTATCCTGTGTAGACAGCAGAGAGACTCTCTAGTGGTGTTTCACCACATCCAAATGACCAAACCAAGTAATCAAGAATATAGTTGCAGCTGAGAATGTTTTGTATGACTCACCCATGGTTTAGAACAGGGCTTCTTGATGCTGGCGCTACTGACAGTTTAGTTGTATAGTCATTGTGCTCGGAGGAACTGCCCTATGTATTAAAAGATGATTAGTCATATTCATGGCCTCTGCCTATGAGATGTAAGTACTATCTCCAAGGCATGACAACAAAAACTGGCAAATGTTCTCTGAGCATTGAGTCAAAACTGTCCATGTTCGAGAACCATTATTTTAAAGAAATAGCTAACATTCTAGGTACAATAAATATATTGTTAATGGTCAAGTTGAAAATGTCAGTAATGAAATAATTTATCTCAATATAAATAAAGGTGTACTCAAATAAACTTGACTGGGTCCTTTTATGTGTAGGTATTGACTTCTCGCCCTCAAATCCTCACAACTATGCTGTCGGGAGGGTATTACTACTTCGTGCTACTGATGTTGAAATTAAGCCACAGTTAAGTGAATTCTTCAAAGATCAAGGGATAAAAGGAAACAAAATTCAGATCTTACAAGATTCTCCATATTAAAATTACTTTTAAATAAGAACGCATATCCTTATAAGGAGTCTTGATTATTACAATCATTTCCATCTGCTACATTAAATATCTTTTTCATATAAAAATGTGTAACAACCAAGGAATTGATAGAAAATGAACCAATCTTTTTGTAACATTTTAATTGAGGACATTTTATTATTCATATCACAAATACTGAATGATACATTATTTATCAAATTTTCAACCACTGAGAATAGTAGCAATATCACATGCACATTATAAAATGAACTTGTGTTCTTATACACTCACACCCACAATAAACATTATCAAAAAGCATAATTTTCAAATGAAAATGTTGCCAATTTACCTTTTTTTAGCTGATTCGTAGCTGGCTTAAAGCCAAGACTCCCTATTTATTGATTCTCACTTTTTAGAGTATGGCATCTGAGGAGCTACAGAGTTAACCATTCATGTCTTTATTTTATCCCAGTGATGTACGATGGCAACCTTGTTGCAGTTAAATTTAACTGGCAACTTGATTGGCTTGGTGTTTCTAGGTGGGTAATGGAGCATGACATTGGGTAGTACATATGGTCCCTCATTCTTTGGGGACTCTGTTCCCCATCCCTGCTTCCCAGCCACCATTAACTAAGCAGTTTCCACCATGATGTTTCTGCCTTGGAGCTAGCCGACAAAGGACTAAATCCTCTGAAACTGTTAGCCACATAAACTCCTTTAAGTAGTGGCAGTCAGGTATTTTGTACGGTAGTAGGAAAGCTGACTAATACACACCCTGACCTCCTTGCTCTTCCTCAACAAAAACTTTCGTTTCAGCAATTTTGTCCTTGCTGTTTCATTTAGCCATCTACCTAGCTTGCTCTTCCACAGATGTTTACTCAAATATTTTTTCCTCGAAGAAGTCTCTTCTGATCAGCCTCTGTGGAAATGCACCTTCTAAGACTGCACACTTCTCTGGCTTTCTTCTTTTATAGCACCTCTGAATAATGGACATTGCACTGCACATTTTTTTGGTGTTTTATTTATCTTCACAAATAGAACCTAAATTCCACACAGGTTGGGATGACAGTGTGTTCCAAACTGCATGTTCTCGCAGCACCTCTTGATCTGACTGTCTGCTTTCCCAGCTAAACTCCTCGTGCTGCCCCACACATGCTATCTTTGCCAACAAAATGCCCTCCAGTATAAGGCATCAGCTGTGTTTGCTAAACTTCACTGAGGAATATGGGCAGTCAGAGGAAGGGTTTATACAGACACATTGTGAAGAAAAGCTTCAAAGTAAACAATTCTCATTCTTAAAAGGTTCCATTCTCCAGCAAATAGGTTTATTCATGAACAGACTGTGGTTCTCCTGCACCCACACCAAGCTCCTGGCCCCATCTTGACTCCATCTGTCCTCCTCCCACCGTCCTGACCAGAGTCAGCCCAGAGTCTACTCTTTATTTTTCCCAGAGCAAGTCAGGCTTCTCCCTGGTTAACCTGAATCTTTCTGGCCTTGTGTTTCAGGGTCTCTCCTCCCACCCTAAGGAATTCTTCAAGGCATTTTTCTGAACAAAATTCTTCTCGGAAGGAATGTCTGGCCGGGTGTGGTGGCACACACCCATGATCCTAGCACCCTGGGAAGCCGAGGCTGCAGAATTGCAAGTTCAAATGCAGCCCAGGCAACTTATGGAGACCCTCTCTCCAAATTAAAAGAAATAAATTTAAATGACTGATGATGTAGCTCAGTGCAAAGGCCTTGGGTTCAACTGTCAGTGCAAAAAAAAAAACCAAAAACGGTCTGATATCAGCTGTCAAAATGGTACATTGATTCTTTCCTCAAAACTCTCGAATGTTCGGGCTGGGGATTTAGCTCAGTGATTAGAGTGCTTGCCTTTGTAAGCACAAGGGCCTGAGTTCGATCCCTGGCACCACCAAAAAAAAAAAAAAAAAAAAAAACTCTCTAATGTTCTAACATGGACACCAAATACTGACATCTGAACACCATATCTCACCTCTACATATACCCACATTTTCTTAAAAATATGTGTAAACACACATACATACATATACGCTATTGTGACTCTTGAAAGAAAAACTTTTGGAAAGCATTATGGAGTCTCTTGAACTAACAATAAGTCTTGGTTATAAAATATTTTGTCAGTCAACCAGTTCTAAAAAATTATCTTAAATAAGGCCAGTATTTGTAAGTTTTTCTGATGTCAAAAAGAGGTTTGTTTTTTTTTTAATACTTGAATAGGCTAAAATGTATTGCCGACACAATATTTGTTTTCTGAAATGGCACCTGAACAGTAAGAATGGAAAAGGACAAAAGCAGCCATCCTTGTAGGTTCTTTTCTGGTTGATCAAGTATTTTCATCCTAGAAATTGCCACTGTGATGGAGAGAGCACAGGACTGTTCATCTAAATGACAGGGACATATTGTCAAATGAAAAAAATTTATATGTAATCTAAAAATAATAATGTTTGTATTATCATTTGCTTGTGAAATATAAGATCTCATTTACCTGGAAGAAGCCTGTTACCTTGCAGGACAGGAGAGCTTGAGAACCCAAGTAGCAATGGTCACGGTAGAGGTGGAGGGGCTGCCGCCTACTGCTTGTCTTGCTCCT
The DNA here is from genome assembly GCA_004026905.1 of Hystrix cristata. Lineage (NCBI taxonomy): Eukaryota > Metazoa > Chordata > Mammalia > Rodentia > Hystricidae > Hystrix > Hystrix cristata. Next base: position 28,785 of record PVJO010004244.1, on the reverse strand, counting down.
AGATTCTCCCATATGAATATCACCCAGGAAACCCTGCAGTCTTGGTTGCATTTCACAGTTGAGAGACCCTAATCTATCGTGTTGTTGCGTCTGCCATAATGTTCTGGATGTAGGGCAAAATTGGTATCCATCCCCATATCTTCTAAAGCACTGCTTTAAACATCTCCAGTGTTGTTGTGTATTTTATTGTGGCATCATCCCATTATTTGCTGATGAATCCAATGATCTAATAGGAATCTTAGGTCTCGAAGTCAAGCAGGCTGTGCCAGTGCAATCTTCCCCTGGTACTAAAATGACAAGCTACCCTGGTTAATAGAAAGGGCTAAGGTCAATTCTTCTGGCCCGAATTACACAGTCTTAACCTTTGAGCTGCAAATATTGACTTTGGTCAGCTCAAATACTACTTATGTCCATCAGCAGGGAGAAGGGCTACTAACTGATTGACCCCTATGATGACATACGACATTTCTCAGACTGAAAAATGTGGCTCTTCTGGCCTGTTATTCCTACGTGGATCAACAGCCTTTTCATTACTATCTCAATGAAACACACTCTGGACCCAACACGTAAGTGGTCACCTAGTCATACCATGTTTTCCTGGAACCTCTTCTAAGATTCTGCCCATCCCTTCCTGTCCAAGTATAAGAAAATATTACCCGAGTTATATTTGAAAATTCTGGTCTTCAAAGAAGCAGATGCCAAGCAGTTAAAAATATAAGAGATTTATCGAGGGTAAAATCTGAATGATAAAGGAGAGAAAGCCTCCAGATTATGATACAGGTCTGAAACCCACGAACAGAGGAGAGAAAGAAAGGAGGGGGATGTAGGAAAGGGGTCAGAGAGAAGTGCAGCTCTAAGTCTCTGCCGCCTTAGTGGGTAACTAGCACAAAAACTGAACACTGAGGAATCCCACACTCAGGAGAACAGCCCAGGCCCTAGTACTTCTATTCTGCTCAGGTGTTGTCTGGGAGCAGCCTGAGACCACGGTGGCCTCAGCTCAGATACTGCAGCTGAGCTTGAAGGTGCTACAGCTCCTCCATGTTAACTATTTGCATTGCTTGCAACAGGTTTTTTCTTGAAGGGAATCTGAGCATAGTTGCCCCAGTAGGCAATGGAAGACTGCAAACCTGGTGCGTTCTAATTCCTAGCTACAGGATAATTGTGCTGGTGACAGCAATACAGATCTGTCAAGCTGCTGGGCCAAGTAACCAAAAAAAGTCCACCACACCTCAAAGATCCAACAGACTAACCTCAATTCTAGGGCCATCTTAAGTAACAGTATTATTACGTATCTTTTGGCCAGGTGTTATCATTTATATCTAGATGTAACCCCCAACCTGCATGCAATCATAGGTGGGTCTTTTGGGAGGTGAGTGGACCTCAGGGTGTTACACCTGGCTTGCTGTGGGGAGGTGAGTTCTGGCTAGAGGAGACAGATCACTGAGGGCGTGGCCTGGAAGAGTTCACTTGCTCCCCGGCCCCTCCCTTGGTTCTCTGTTTCCTGGTTGCCAAGACATGAACCCATTTCCTCCTCCATGCCTCTCTGCTCACACTGTTTCTCCTTTGGGGCTGCCCACTGTGGACGGAAACATGAGCTGAAATAAACCTTTCCTCCCTCAGTTTGCAGCCATCGGGTGTTATGTCTTGGCAACAAGAAAGTAACTATGTCACCATGTGAGAGGCATCGCAGCCTAGATGACTAACCTAACACACAGATCTGTATCGATGCCAGGGGAGAATCGGAGCATTCAGTGTCCTCTTAAGGCAGAGCAGGAAGAAGAACTTCCTGGAGCCCTCAGAAACCTGGAACCTGCCCTCTGTACTGGAGCCAGGTTTGTGAGCCACTGAGTTAAGCAGAGGAGGTCAGGTGTTACTGATGTCTTTCCTACTATGGCTGTATGACCCATCATGTCACAACCATCTCCGATGTCTCCCACAGCGATACTCATCACTAGCCTCCTTATCTTACAGATTAAAACGGTACGAGTTCCTGACTGAATGAGTAATGATGCATGGCATCCACCCTTGAGACAAGGGGTGGGCTCAGAAGTGAAGTGTGATTTTATCGATTCTCTGTGGACTGGCCCCTCAGAAAATGTGGTAGATTCCTATAGGCATCCGTAAAAACAGACAGCTTCAGACAATTAATCCTAGAGAATACGTAGGTCCTGGAGTAAAACAATGAACCACTGTAGCAGAGTTTCAGCAGGGGAATCATACAATCCCCCAACCACAGGCTGGCACCGGCTCTCCAGATCCAACAACTAGCCTTTTGTTGTGCTTTGAATGAGTCCCACACAAGTCCATGCATTGGCCACTTAATTCTTAATGCAAAAGGACTGAGAGGTGGGACCTTTAACAAGTGACTAAATGGCTTAATGCTGATATTGTGGCAATAGGTTGGTTATTACAGAAGAGGGCTCCTGATCAAAGACTGCGTTTGGCCCCCTTCCCTGCTCTTTTTTGCCCTCTCCCACTCTCTGACCTTTGATCATCAGATGACATATCAGGAAGTTCCTCCCAACTTGTTGCCACCTTGATATTGGACTTCTCAGCCTCCAGAACTGTGAGCCAATTTCTTCTCCTTTTAAATTACCCAGCATCTAGTGTTCTGTTAGAGCAGCACAAAACGGACTAAGAACAACTCTAGACCCCTCTCTGCTACCCCAGAAAGATAAGTAATAAGGACCACATACCTGTTAACACTAAAGTCTTATGTCTCTGAATTTCTTTCCAAATAAAGGCTTTTCCTGAGGGTGTGCTGTACCCACTCTCTGGGCAGTTCCCTTTGTTTGCTAAGCAGCCTCCCTTTGTCTGTGAAGGAGGGTACATGTGTGTCATGGTTGATCTTGATGGTCAGTTTGAATGTATTAAGAGGCACTTACAGAGGTGATTGGATTGTGAGGGTGCCAAACCCTAACCCTGACCCTAACCTCATCAATGGATTAACCATGGATGAGTTGATAGATGAATGAGCTACTAGGGGACAGGGCCTGGTTGGAGAAAGTAGGTCACTCAGGCCTGTCTTTCAAAGGCATATCTTTCCTCAATCAATCTCTCATCCTGCCTGTGCTTCCTGTCTGTCATGAGTTAGTATTTTCTTCTGCCATGCCCATCTGCCATGATATTTCTGCCTCACCACAGGCTAAATCATGGAGACAACTGACCATGGATTAAAACCATGAGCCACAATAAATCATCACTGTGTTAAGTCATCTACATCAGGCATTTTAACCCCAGTGATGCAGAGGTGACTAATACAACATAAAAACAATGGAAGTAGTAAAACCCAAAAGGAATAAGGGCACCAGGTAGAAGTGGACAGGAATAAAAAGGAGACTTCCCAAATTTCATATTTTGTTCTCATGCAATAAGAATATATTACCTAATTTTTAAGAGTATAATGAAAAGGCAAAAAGTTAAGTCAGTAACTTCTGGAAAATACACATGTAATTAATAATGTAAAGGAGTGCTGCACAGTTCCACCCCCCCCCAGCAAATTTCTTAGCAATGAACTTGGAAATGGCATCAACGACCACAGAAATGAAAGCACCCCAATACAACAGAGAAGATGGCCCAAACCTACAGCAGCCTCCTAGTGATAAAGGGGTGAGCTCTGGGTAGGTTCTCCTCCATAACCCATTAGGATGCAACTTTCAACGATTCTAAAACAGGTTTTTAAATCAAGAGAGGAAACTTAGCTGAAAGTAAGAAATTTTGCTATGACTTAAGAGTGGCAGGAAACCAAACATCATACAGATGGTTCCCTTATTGGAGATTAGGAAGACACAAGTGACATTTTTCCTCGAAGCTCTTCCAAGTCTAGCTGAGGAAATAGACAACTAAAAGGCTAATTAAAATACAGTGTGATAGCATACATCAAAATTCCAGATACATTGTTGATCCAGAGTTGAAAAGGAAAGCAAGAAAATCTCTACATGAACATATCCCAAACTGTCTTTTCTATTTTAAGGTAGGAAAATTTTTCTTTAACAGCACAAAATAAATAATGAGCATAGAGAACAAACAACTAATAAGTAGGATAACATGAAATATAAGAACAACCGCTCACCAAAAACCCAAGTAAAAGAATGAGAAGTTAACCTGGGTAGGGAAAAAAGATATTTCTATTATATTTATTTTACTAATTATTATAATTCATCAAAAGCAAGAAATATATTCTAAAAGATAAATTAGAAACTTCAACTGACTTTCACAAAACACTTAAATGAAGATTAAACATCTGTAAAGTACAAAAAATAATTATAACCTCAATAAGACATCACTATACAACTACCAGCAAGTTTAAGCACTATCAGCTCCCCTTGTTCATCAGGATGGAGACTATTTAAATCTACAAATACTGTAGGAGACCAAATTGGTAAGACCACTTTGGAAGATTTTTGGTAGTATCTATTAAAGATAAATACTTGCCTACTTTATAACCCTTAAATATGCACCAAAGAAAAATGACTGTTTATTTCCACCAAAATCCAGCAATAAAAATACTCCTAGAGCCAGCATTTGACAAGAACAAAAACTGAAAACAATTCCCATCAATAGTAGACTAGTATATAAGTAGAGGTCTATTTATACAGCAGACGGTAAGGAAGATAAAGAACTACAGCTATACACAACAACACAGAAAAATCTTACAGACATTTAATTGAATAAAAAAGCAGACTTAAAATTATATTCACTGCATGATTCCACCTAAATGAAGTTGTAGAACAGGGAAAACCAACTATTGTATCAAAAGTGAATATGAGATTACCTTGAGAAGGAGGAATTGCACTGGTGGAAAGAAAGCATTAAGAGGGCTTCTGGGTGCCAGTTATGTTCAGTTTCTGGCCTGAGTAGTGGTTATGTGGTAAATTCACATCTAGATAAGCAGACTGGGCAATGGCTTGTGTACTTCTTTGCATAAATGTTCTACTTAAATGAGAAAGTTTAAAAAAATAAAATGCAATGAGTGCTCTGTTACAATTCACTGAGGGAGCACAAATGAGGAAGCCCTAATACTGCTTTAGGTGATTGGAGAAAATTTCTCAGATAGCTACACTGGACGCTGGAAGATGAGTAAGTGTGAGCTTGTCAATTGCAGTGAGAGAATGTTTGGGAATAAAAGCTGAAAGTAAGATTGTTGTGACTTTTAAGAACTATAGTTATTTTTAACTTTATTTTTATTAGTATATATTTGTCATACACATTGATCACATTTATCATGGGGAATTTGTATTTGTATGTAATAGATCTTAATTCTTTTTTTCCACATTCCCCTCTCCACTCTTCAAGCCCTCCTCCTCTCCCTACTTACAAAACCTGTTTCCATTTTCTCCTCCTATTCTCTTTTTTTTTTTTTCCTTTTCTCTCCATTCCCTTCCCTTTCTCTCCTCCCTTGTTCCCCTTCCCATTTGAACATTTTCTTCCTACTTCCTAATAGCTATTGTCTATTTTGGTCCTTATTCACGTTTTTGGCCTCTCACACAAGAGAAACAATGCAACATTTAAACATATGTGTCTGATTTATTTCACTTAAAAGTGTGGTCTCCAGGTGCATTCATTTACCTAAAACTGTCTCAAATTTATCCTTCTTTATGGTAGATTAGTACTCCATTGTATAGAGAAAAAAATGTTACCAGCTGTTCCTCAGATGAAGGACTAATATCTAAATATATAAAGAACTCAACAAAATGTCTAACTATCCAATTTAAAGACCCAACCCAAAAATGGGCATCCAAAGTGAGTAGACAATTCTCAAATGAAGAAGGGCAAACAGCAAATAAACATACCAAAAAAATCAACACTGAGATTCCATTAATATTTCTTACTCCAGAAATAATGGCTATCATCAAGAAATCAACCAGTAACAAATGTTGGCAAGGATGTGGGGAAAAAGGAGTTCTTCTCCACTGTTGATGGGAATGTAAATTGGTACAACCACTATGGAAATCAGTATCTCAAAAAAACAGGTATTACCCTTCTAGGTATCTTCCTGAAAGAGCTAAAAGCATCATATCACAGCAATATATGCATATCCATGTTTATAGCAGCACAATTTGTAATAGCCAAATCTTGGAAATAGCCTAGATGTCCATCAATGGATGAATGGATAGGAACTACAACTATTACAGCAAAAACACAGAGCTTCGGAGTTAGGAGAGAGGAGAGAGGAGAGATAGGTGAACTAAGAGGGAAGAGGTTAAGGAATTTTGACTTTGCTGACCAATAAAGAGCTGGTCTTAGAGAGGACTACGATTAGGTTTTCATTTAAAACCAGCATTATAGCTACAATATCCATAGAATGAAGATGGAAGCTACTGGATAAATCTAAGGCAAGAGAGATAGAGTCAGGGAGACAGAAAAGTGAAGGCTAAGAACTGGGAAAAGAACACAGAAGGATGCACAATCCGGACGGAAAAGATGATCTTAATAGACCATCTACAAGAGCTACTTCTACATCTTAAACATGGCAAACTGACTCTTATCGTAATGGCATTTTTAAAAAAATATATGGTCATCTCATTTCAGCCCCTCATAGGTTCTGGTGTGGATCCAGCCATCATCATTCCACACAGCAAGCTGTCCCCAGTTCTTAGATCTTGTGTAGTGATTTAGAGTTGGTAAAGCACACGGTACAGGATGGGTGAACACAGAGTTGAAGCTCCACACCTATCTCTGTGGGAGTCCACTGAGCAAGACCAGGGAAAGCTATTCATCATCTAAATACCTCTCACTTCCTGGCTTTTACCTAGACCACCATGACGATCAACCAAAGTGATGCATGCCAACAGGCTCCCAACATGAAAGAGTGTGGAAATTTATCATTGTTACACCTGAGACATGTATGTGACCTAAAGGAAACCCCAAGCGAATCACCTTTCTAGACCTAACACACCCCTAATTGTCTTTCCTCTCATGGTTATCTAAGTCCTGACTTAGTCTTGGTCTTGGCTTGTGGACCAGTGTTACTTTTCATAGCTTTTGAGACCCTCTTCGTTGATTTTCTGTAAGGAGCAACTGTGTTCAGAACGGTGGGCAGTGTGGTTTAAAAAGAACTCACTGACAAATTCATTAGCTTTGTCATGGACACCCAGACGCAGGGTCTTGTGAAACACTGCAGACTCTGTGGCACCCCATGTTTGATGTCCCCCATTAACCCACAAATTCACATGAAGGTGACGAATTCCATACCGACTAGTTTTATTTATCACCTCTAAGATAAGCTGTTAAAGAACTGTGATTGTCAAATGTCTCCTATATCTGTTGCAGCCAAATAATTGGGAAAAAAATCCACAAAGAGCTAACATTTGAGCATTTTCTTTCTTAAAGAGAAACGAATACCAGAATGTTGACATTTCTCTACTTTTATCACCAAATCAAATTTAAAACAAAATATTTTTCTGCTAATAAACAGAGAAGAGTATATTAAATGTGAAATGTTAATATCATTGGATTATTTGGCTACAGGGTGGTGAGGTGGAATAAGAGGAGAGACATAATTATTGATCATTTTACCCAAAAATAAATTCTAAATTAATAAGATTCAAAGACCAAAAACGCTGGAATAAAATGGCTAAACGCTGGTCACAGTAGCATGTGCCTCTAAACCCAGCTACATAGAAGGCTAAGGCATTAAGACTATTTCAGCTCATGAGTTTGAAGCCAGCCTAGACAACATAGTTGAACCTCTCTCCACCCCCCGCAAGAAACTTAATATATATGAACAAGTCCTCTAAAGTATCCAAAGCTTGCCACCAAAATCCATGTTATTTGTACCTATTTCCGCTGTTGTTTGAATAGATATACAGTTCATAAAGTAACCTAAGGGAATGAATTTGTCATCTGTCACCCAGAAGCAGTATTTCAGCAATTGGTAAATGTCACGGATGGTGGATTAGGGTGGGAGACTCATGGGTAGATTTGGAAAGAGACTGACCAAGTAGCCACCGACTATAGGGTCAACATACCCAAAAGAGAAACATAACATTTTCTGAAGAGTATAAGTATCATCAGCTTTCATTTGAAAATACCTGAGCACAAGACAAACTCCTTTATTGCTATCAAGCTGGAAAGGACCCTCAGTGTTATCTACCTGTGATTTTAGAAAAGCAGCATCTGAGAATTGAGAGCCTGAGAAAATGATCTAAGGTCACTCCGCCAATTAGAAGGGACGCTACGAGCAGAACTCAGGACATCGCGACTCTCTAGATGGCTCGCTTTCTACTCCTCGCGCCCTGTTCAGTACGGTCCCTGCACACCGTGTGTGATTAAGGGACTATGCTAGCCTCTGCGGGATTGATTTGACACTCTCTGTCCTCACTTGGATCAAATAAACCAGCTGGTCTTCACCAACCAGGGTGCTGTCCACTGGGAGTCCAGTGTCGCTGAGACTCATCCATTCCTCACCATAGATGACACTTCAGTAGAACACAAGCTGCTGACGCCTGCTGCTGCATCACTAAAGACCCAGGAGATCATGAGATGACAGCACTAAGTAGCTCAAGCGAAAACTACTCCTTCTAAATGCAAATACTGCTCAAGGATTAGTACCTCAAATTCCTGACTCAGGTTGTTAGATTTTGCTCCTCGTCAACAGGAAGGAGAAGGAATGGAGGGCCCAGGTCACCCACAGCCAGGGGGCGCTAATCACTGTGATGACCTCCACCGAGTCCATTTCTCTACAAGGAGGATTCGGACCTGAAGAAGCAGCAATTTTGTGCCGGCAAATTGACTCTGTGCAGCCTTCTCTGGGATGATAATAACCATAATCGTCATCGTAATCATTAAAGCAGATGATATTTATTAGGGGCTTATTATGTTCCAGACACTGAAATAAGATTATGATAGTACCGAGGTCTTAGGTTCCTGTGAGAGGCTTAATTCTTCACTTTTGACCCCTGCTAGGCCACCAAAGGATTACGAGCAGCTCTTAACATACATCTCTTGCTTTCACCTCTAGCCGAGGTGCACTGATTGCCCCTTTTGTGGAACTGCCAAGACAAAATACATGAACTGCAAATATGGTATGTAAGCTGGTAGGCGATTGTGTCAGAAAAGTCAGGTATGAATATGGGAAATGACACTTTCTTTGACTCCTGCCACTCCAGTATACATCTGAGAGCCAAACTGCCTGGTTTGAGTTCTGGCTATGTAGCTTCAGTTTCCTCATCTGTGAAACTGGTGTAAAAGGGCTGCTCATGGGGCTTTCATGATGATTGAATTAAAATTTGCAAAGAGCTTAGCTCTCTCATAGGGATTTCATGAGGATTAAATGTGTTAACAAATGTAAACGACACACAACATCTACATTCTGAAAACAAATTCTTACCGTTTTGCTATTATTCCAAAATGTTGGCAGAAAAGATCTGTGTGGAGTCCTAGTTGGGGCCGTGTGGGAGAAAGGTTGTATACATTGTGAACACTGTATACATAGTGATCATATTCATCATAGTTAATTTGTACCTGTACAAGGTACATCTTGGTTCTCCCCCTTCTTCCCCACCCCTCCCTTCCACTCCCCCTCCCTTCCACTCCCTTCCCTTCCTTGTTTACAGTAGCTTTATTTACATTTTCCCCCTTTTCCCTTTCTTTTCTTTTCCCTCTCCTTCTTTTCCCCCTCCTGCCTTTCTAATTCTCCTCCATATTGAATATTATCTTTCTTTTACTTAGTATCTATTATACATTTTTTGTCCTTATTTATGCTTAGGGTCTCTCATACCAGAGAAACAATTCAATACGTACTCAAGTATGTCTGATTTGTTTCACTTAAGAGTATGTTCTTGAGGTACATCCATTTACCTATAAATATCTGAAAAGTGCAGGGGCACAGGTTGGCATGTCAGCAACCCAGGGCGGCACCCTGGAGCACCAACAGGGCGAGGAATGGATCTGGCAGGGAAGGAGCTCGTCGCTCCTCTCAGGCTGGCTAACTCCTTTTAGGAATCACCAGGAAGGCACATGGTGGCCCCAGCAGCAGAGCAGCCATGTACACAAGGTCGTCACAGTAGCCAAGAGCAGGACATGAGGACGGAGTGCTGTCTGGCATAAACCCGTTTAGCAGGAAAGTGGGATCCCTTACAATGCTGAAAATAAAGGCAGGCCTATCTCTACATATTAAACAGGATAGATTTTTATCCAGGATAGATAAAACCTTTCTCTTTTGCTCTAAAGCTGCAGAAGCGTCCTTGAAATTGCAGAGTAAGAAAAGTTTTAGTCTCTTGAGTCGCTCACCTGTCTCCTGGCAGATACCTTTACATCTCAGAGTCACCACAAAATGGTTGTGTTGTTTTATGCATGCACATACAGAAAAGCACAAAAATGGCACAAAAATAAAAATAACACTGTGGTCTCTTCCATGCAGCTTGGTAGAGTTATTTTATCTGCACTGTTCATCTGCACTGGCTCACCCTTCCCACGACATCCAGGAAAACAGAGTGGGCAGGGCAGCCTGAGATCTGCAGGCTCCACATGTGTCTGAGACCTGCCGGGAGCCAGCCATTTCCCTGGGCAGAGTCAGTACGGAGGGAAAAACAGAGACAGACGGACAGACAGAAACAGAGACAGAGAGAGAATGAATTCCTTAGGGACCCATTATGGCAAATAGGGATGATAGGAGGAGGAAAAAATAGCAGAAGAACATCAGGTGGTAATAAAAGAGACAGTCTACGTGTACACAGAGAAACAGAGAGGAAGAAAGAATTAAAATACAATATGACAAATGTTAAGAAGAGAGAGGAAGTATAAAAGCTCTAAGGCACATCATAGAGACCCCAACTCTGCACTGGAATAAATATGTATATTTATATAGTTTCTGGATAATAACAGGTTTGATTATACATTATATATTATATATTTGCCTGAAGCATAATAGGTTTTCAGCAAATCATTGTCGATTTGTTCATTGTTGTTGTTACATAGGTTATGTGAAATATAAAGTGCTAAACTGACAATTTTCAGGTGTCAACCTCGCAGACTAGGGAAGCCCGATGCCACGCCCCTGGGCAGGGTCCAGCTGGAGGTGCCTGGGAAGGTGCCCGAAGCTCTTCCCCAGAGTCACTAACAGAACCACGTGGCGTGATGAGAAGCGTGCTAGGCTCTGTGGTGAGATCAGGGCCCTGTCAGGCCTAATCTCTGTCCTGCTGCGTGACAGTCCTTTGTTCCTTGGGAGAATATGAACATGTTCATCACTTTGATTGTGTTCTGTGACACTGATCATCGTGAACTACGGGTGCTCAATGTTTCGTCAGGGTGGCATGTCACTTCCCTTATTTATTCCTTTTTCTGTCTCCTCTGCAAACCCTTTTTCCTCTGTGGAAATCAAACCAGGACATAGAGAATAGGAGAAGACTGACTTTTCATTCAATGTCTACCCTTTTATTAAAGTTTTCTTTTTTACTGTTTCTGGTGTGTTGTTATATGACTTTTCGATTTTTAAAAAACGTGAGTTTAAAGGACCAAAAAATCTGCATGTTGCCTTCCACCGTTCTTCCTGCCATTATTAGCAAGAGCAAGATGTGTCACCGGCAGGGAAGATCTGCTTTGATTCCAGCCTCTGACTCAACTTCATTTCTGCTACAAAGTAGGGCAGCGAGATGCAGCAGCAGCAGGACTGGCCTCCTTTGCTCACGCATGCTGGTGCTGCAAAACTGTGAGCTCTTTTAACGCCAGATGGGCCTGCACACAGCTCGCAGCTCTCTGTGGCTCCCCTGCAGGGTTATTCTCTGACCCCTGGCCGGAAGTTGGGTAAGAGGAATGAATATGAAAGGCTAAACTTTGTTTTGCCCTTTGTTTCTAGCACCAGTGTCATAATCCTCTTACCCAAAATATTGATGAGAAAGAAGCAAAATGATACCATATAGTCAAAGATGTAATTATGGTCCATTCTTTAATCAGATCCAGAAGTTTCACATCTGTATTAGCTTCCTCATCAATGAGACACAATACACAACACCCACACCTTGCGAGAGGAGAGCTTTGATTTGCTCATGGCTTCAGTCCATGACTGGCTGGCTCCAAGGAAGAGACGTCACAGCAGAAGGGTGAGGCGCAGTGAAGGTGATTGGTTCACGGTAGCTGGGAAGCAGAACAGGGGAGAACCTCATAGTAGAAGGGGTGAGGGACCAGTCACAGACCTCGTGCCACACCTTCACGACCCACTCACACGGCAAGTACCCTGCACTGATCCCAAAGCCAATCAAGTCACAACACTGACATGCAGAGGACTTCACATCCTTGCGGGGCTCCTTCCCGTAGGTTCGCTCAGTGACTGTGTGTTCTGCTCTGCCCTCTCCTTACGGAATGCCTTTTCCCTCCTGCTCGTTCATGTGTGACCTTGTGCTCATATGACCCTACCCCTCTCCAAAACCAGTTATGACCAGACCCATGCTCAGCTACAACCCAGGCACTGATAATACCACAGAATAGATGTCGAGGACACGATGGATGATGGGAGAACTGGTCACAAGAAGCCAGAAGAAAAAATAGAGGAAACGGAAATGGAGGCAAGTGAGTCATACACTCTCACTTGGCAAAGATGTTTTAGGACAATAGGCTCTGGTTCAGACTGGAGGGAAGCAGACCTTGCCTTTCACGACAAAATCAGGGACATCTTCTGAGAGTCAAATCAATTGAAATTGGTCCTCTTGAAATAAAGACCTTGTGCAGGCTCATTTCTATATAAATATTTTAATTAATAGATGCCTTCATCAAATGTGAGAAGAATTAAGCATTAACACTCACCAGAGACCCCAAAATTAGATTGATTATCTGCATCTTAATTTGCTTTTTCAACACCACTAATTTATTTTTAATATGTCTGTAATTTAGCTGTATCTATCTCTTATTCGGCTTGGCAGACTCAGATGCCTGCAGCCTACCAGACAGCCTCTATAACCTTTAGGCGTTTCTGTCTGCTTAGTATATTAATTTTTAAATTATCCATCTTAGTGTAAGGAAGATTATCATTTAATTTCCATACTCATGCCAGGCTAACACCTCTTCTTCCCCTAAGTAATGGTGAGATTTTGACGAAAGAGCAGGTCTGTTTTAGGGAGAATCTAGATGAAAACTGGAAATTTACATCTTCTGTTGTAGAATCTGCCACCCTTGAAACACCTTTCATCTGAATTAGTGACTTCAACATCATTATTGCAGTGAAAATATGTGCTCAGCTGTTGGTTCCTGGTATCCACAGAGTGGCTTACAATTAATGGTGAATGGAGAGCACGGACCTCTAACTATTGTTTTTACTAATGTTCCCCGGGTCCCTAGAACAATACTTGGATATAGTAGGTAAATGTTTATTGAATGAATTTATTATAAACACTCAATTATGCATACAGCAAACCCTCCTGATTGTCCCCAAACCTGAAACAATCTTGACTGAAAACATGTAAATTACAGAGAGTAGGCAGAAGATGGTTTTCAGACAATATAAGAGGGAAGCCAAGTCAGACACTAATTGTTTTAAAACCTAAATTGTCATGACAAATACATGAAAAGAGAATGATATTTACCTCTTTACTAGGGGTAGTTTAGAAACATCATTCATTTATCAAGAACGTTGCTTGCGTGTGGACATATCCACATTGGATGAGGTGAGCAAAGACATGCCATGACTTACTGGGAGAGAGCCACTGTGAGAATCTGCACTAGGCCAGCCACACACAGGGAAAGAATAGCGTCAATTCTGAGCTCTGCAGTTAGAAGGACAATGACAGACAGATGACCTCGTGAGGAGAAGATGGAAGTCGGAGGGTTGCATGAAGATGCAAGATTGGGGTCATTTAGTCTAAAGCAAATATCTGAAGAGCCAGTGAAATCTGTATTATACAAGAAGGAGGAAATGGACCCATGCAGACAGGATATTTGGTTCAATTTAAAAATATTTAAAACAAATGAAAATGGGTCAGAGGTTGCACTTGTAGGCTGGACTCTCAACACTTTTCACCTCCTGGGATCGCCCATTGATTGCCTTCCCTACTTTCTCATTTCCTCTCCTAAACCCATCCCGAGTCATCCCTGTCACAGAACCAGCCTGGCGCTTACACAGTCCATCAGCGCATCACATCCAAGCTCAAAGCCTTGCCAGTGGTTTCTAGCTTCCTGTGTTGAACCAAACTTCTCACTCATGCTTTGAAGGAGGTACGCAGAGAGGCATCCATGGCCCCCGCATGGACACTCTTCTGCCAGCTAAGCCAACACAACTCACTCCTGTTATAATAAGCGCTGCACAAATCCTAGCTAATCTGTCTGTGTGACATGCAACAAGCATCTCAGGTTGTCAAAAGTCCTCTCATTTTCTAAAGGGGCTTTTCAGTTCTTTTCCATTTTCAAGGAAATAAACATTTCTTTATTTAAAAAGAATACTAGAATTTTACTCATAAAGGAAGCTGTCTTTGTTTTGAAAAACCTCTTAGCAACATCATGGAGTAGGAAGCAAGGACCAAAAATCCAAAACCTTAAACAAGAAAGACAAATGGTTAAAAAAAAAAAAGAAAGAAAGAAAGAAAAGAAAAGAAAAAAGAAAAAGAAAAAAAGCAGGGACCACAGAGTTTATTTTTCCTTTTTGGTTTGCTATGAAGGGAAATATAAAGGAAAGAGTTCCACTGAAGAGTGTTTGCAAGGTGAAACAGAGCCGCAGTATTTGTCAGCTAGATCACTGTAGCCATGTGAAGTCTGGATTCGGGTACTAGTAGGAGATGGCTGCGTTGATCCAAGTGTAGACCACTGTGACCACAACCGATGCTGTACTCATGGAGCTGATGAGCAATAATTGGATTCAAGATATTTGCTAGCAGACCCACCAAGACCCCCGAAACACATATTAGGGAGGCGATGAATTGTGGGTGAGCCCCTGTACTCCTGGCTGACAACTGGGCAGCTGGCTGGTAGAGCCAATACTGAGATCAGCAATCATCACAGCAGTGGAGGTGGAAGCCTAAAGTTCCACTGTAGACGACTACATCTCTGAAGCCTACAAGCAGTCCAAATGAAAATATAAAACAGGCAATTAGATAAGTAGGACTAGAGCCCAAAGGAAAGATCCAACTTCAAGCGAGTGAATTAGGAGCTATCACTATAAGATGCTATTTAAATTTAGGAAAATGGATTGGATATATTGGCCCAATTGTCACTCTTTAAATGTCCAAAACTGAAGGTTGAAAGAAAGAAAGGAAGGAAGGAAGGATGTTTCTGATGCAGACAGAGGAAAGGCAGCCCAAAGAGAAGGGGATAGACAGAAAAGGGCTGTACCTGCAGGCAAGATAACACCAAAGACTATTCCAGGAGCAGCGAATGCTAACCATCCCAAGTGTTATGGAGAACTCAACATGTGAACAAAAAGTTAATCTTAATTCAGTAAGGCTACTACTTCCTTTTTTTTTTCTACTTCCTTTAAATCTTTGCAAAGTCATGGAAATACGGCATGTTGAACTTTGAGAGCAGGATTTAGCATGTGATAGCAATATGAATTCCTCCTCCTTGGTAATAAGAGCAAGAAGGTAGATACACTTGAAGAACCCCAAGTCTCGATGGACAATCATATCCCCACAGCAGCAGCTCTGTGAGATAGAAAGCAGCAGTGACCCGCCCTCAACACACCTCGAACACCCGCCCTTTAACACTAAACTCCGCCCACACACATCGGTGTACTTTTCATAGGAGTAATTTATGGATTTGTTTACAAGAACATAAATTCCTTGAGGTGATAAACAAAGCTTTATTCAACTCTACATTCTACACAGTGACAAGCAGTATCCAATTTGGAATAGGTTTTCAATGTGCGCTTTTTGATGGAGATTATAGAATTTTTTGAACACTGAAAACTTCTGAGCACCACCTGTATATTTCAAAAGACAGAAGAACTTGGCCCAGAAATTAGTAAAATCACAAATGAATTAACCTCTAATTGCATTGCTTTTGAAATTTGAAAGAAAATTCTCCCCTAAGTTAAAAAAAGAGAGAGACAGATTAGTTGCCCAGGGGACAGAGCTATTGGAGGATGCATTAATGATTGGGCAAGAGGAAAGCTAAAGCTGAGCTCAGGATTTATTCTGAAGATTATAAGTGGAGCCTGTCAGAAACCAAAGCTATAGTGTTCGCAGGAAATATTCTTTAAATGAACGTATTCCAGGCTCCAAATAGTGATGCTTGTTCCCAACACGAGGACGTGGAGTTCCATCTGACGGGTATGTCAGATGATCCTGCTTCTATGTCTCACACAGCATAACTCACCACAGCTTTTCATTCAGAGCACATCGCCCAGTTTACAGCTCTTAAAAACAGTAAAGGATTTATAGGAGGGGTTTATAAAACATGAATGAGGCCAGAGGTTAAAAAGAAAAAAAAAAGGAAGATTTAGGGAGAAAGATAGATACAACTAAAGAATAAGGCAGAGATAGGCCAGCAAGACCAGGCAACTTTAACAAAGTCCTAGTGTAGAAGGATGCGGCATCCTGTGCAAGCTAGAAAAGGAGCCAGAAAGGCCCAAGCAGTGAGCAAGAGGTTCCTTCAGTGGCCGATCACAAATCTCAGACCTGTTTTCTTTTCAATGTAATTTATAATTCTTTAACTCATCGTTTTTCAAAAGATCATAATCTGGGTCCTCACTTTTTCCAGCCAGATCAGGGCAACCCCCTCTGCTCTGGTTCCCCCATATCTTAACAGAAGGGGCTCCAGGTGGTTTTGGTTCTCCATGTACTGGGGACCATTTGCAGCTTGTTTTGCCCAGTGCTCTGTGGAACATTGAGAGCCCACTACTTTTCCCTCTTGGAAGAGATCACAGAATCTACAGAAAATATTTGAGATACTGGAACCCAGAATTTTCATTACAGAACATCTGATAGCCTCAGTCTAAGTGAGGAGGGAAAGGGGGCGTGAGAGGAATAAAGACGCGCCATGTACAAAATCCTAATAACTCCAATCAGTATGAACATCTCCATAACATAAGCTAAGCCAAATAATATCAATTAGTATGTAAAAGGTGATGAGGGAACCAGATGAGGAGGGTTGAGGGAGAGTGAAGGGAAAGGGGATTAGAAAAACAAAATGCTGTCATACACACATGTAACTACTCCCCAAGACGATTGTAAACTGCGTGAATTGCAAACGTGTACTAATAAAATAAATTAAATACCAGGTATAAGTTTCTCACTGTGAGACTCAGTTATTTAATCTGCAAGTAAAAATCATAATGATCCTTTTTCTGGATGATGGGGGCCAAATAACTAATGCATGTAAAATATCTACCACGATGATCAAGTTGGTTGATACATAGCAGATGCTGAATAAATTGTTCTCTTTGGTCCTTTCTTGTACCCATGACGCAATGCTTTATCTAAATGTTAACAGTTAAAAAAAAAAAAAACTCAAACATTTTTTCAGTTTCAAAAACACCTAGAGAAGGAAATTTTACTCTGCTCTATATTCCAAATGGAGCATATTTTCCTAGGGTCCAAATACTGTTAAGAATATTAAATTGCTTCTAAAATGCTGTTTTTAAAAATACCTTTCTCTGCATCTTCTCCTACAACTGTCAACTCACAGAAGACCCAGGAGCCAGAGGGTAAGAGCTTGTGGCTCTCAGCAGCATCCACACATATCCCGTTCACTCCACAGTGACAGAAGGGAGGTTGCTCCTCTCCAGGTGAGACCTGCATGCGTTTCTCTCTGCAGCTCTCCAGGATCCAGAAGAATGAATGTTCGTGAGTGCTCGGTAGGAACCCACTAGAAGCTTGGATATTTTTATGTGATCTACTGGGACACCAGCAAAGTGAGAAATTATGTTTATGTCTATAAATTTTGGCAGAATTAAAAAAAAGAAAAAAGAGGTGGGGTGAGCGAGAATGAGGGAAAATCGTGAGCTTGAAATCTCTATAAAGTGCAGGAAGTCAAGTTTTATTTCTTTTCACCTGATTACTCTTCTCATAGATTAACTATATAGTTCCCAAAACATTAGTCATTACATGGCTTTCCTCAAAATCCTGCTCACCTCCATTCTGCTTTTTTCTAAGCCTGGAAAATAATAAAGTATAATTAATATGCCAAAGAATAAAATATTAATAAATATTTGTGTTAGCTTAATTCAGTTTAAGCTTATTTTCTAGGAGGAATCCCAAGAGTTTAATTACAAGGACCCAAGCACAGAAAATCCACCACAGACAGAAGGTCAAACAACTCATTCTCAGCTTAGCTGTAAATTAAAAAAGAGAGAAAGAAAGAAGGTAGGGAAGGAGGGAGGGGAGGGAGAGTGGCAAGTAGAGAGGAGGGAAGGAAGGAAGGAAGAAAGGAAGAAGGGAAGAAGGAAGAAAGGTTGGTTTTGCTGAGGTTATTTAAATTTTGAGGACTATATATTGGCTTCAGGTACATCTAGCTTTCATGTAACTTGAAAAAGGTTTAGATTTTAAAAATAAAACTATGCAAATGATTAGTCAGTCATTTTGTGTAAATGCTTTAGCTTTAGATGCTACTATGAAAAATGAAGTAAAATAAAACAGCTTTAGTACATCCCTAGTAAGCTTAGTCTGTGGACAGCACATTAAATTCTGAGTTACATACTCCACCAAACCCTTCTTAATGAGCCATTCAAGTCTCTGATGTACATAATATACACTTTTTTAAAAAATGCATGAATTTCACCCAGAGATTTAGATGGCTCCTTTGGGTTATTTAAGTTTCAAAGGAGTCCATCAGTTTCCCAGTTATAACATTCTATGAATGCCTTAAAAATGAAAATTCAGAAATTAGAAGCTCAAAATACCTTGAAGGGGAGCAATATATCATAGGGGGAAAAAGCCATTCAAAGGCAAAGTTGATGAAGTGTCTGCCTCCCTGAATTTTCTCTCTTTTGTCAGTTTGGGTCACTCTTAAAATAGCTGTAACACTCTTCCTTCCCATCTTATTATACAACTCTGCCTTGCTTTGTTTATAATTAGAATCCAGCAGCCTCCTCTGACTCTCTTCTGCTGCTGCACGGCTGCTCTTACATGCACATGAGATTGTAGAGACTGAGCAGGGAAGAACTGAGTGCTCAAAACAGCCAGATGGATTCGCCATTCATTATCCTGCAAAGATGGGAGGCTGGACAATCCTAGCCTAAGCCATTGGTGAATCCAGACAGGAAATACTTTTGAGTCAAACAAACAGAACAAATCATGAAAGAGACTGACAAACAAAAGGCAAATATCACCTTTCTTCTAGGCAAGCTCAAGAAATTAACAGTGCATGACTTAGCAAGCAAAATGAGGGGCAGAAGGGATATGGGGGAGAAGGACGGAACAAGTAAGGGGAGAACTTAGTTGCGAGTCTTCTTTGTGTCCGTCAATTCATTTAGCTCCTATTGCTACTCTACCTGGTGGCTGGAGAAGGGAACTGACGTTCTGCAAGGTGCAGAAATAGACCCCAAATCACACAACTAAGAGTAAGCACAGCCAGAAATTACATCCAGGTCTAGGAGTCTCTGAAGACTGCAGGTTCTGATACTCCCCTGGCTAATGACATAAATAGTGGAACTGATTCCAAGGACAACAAAGACGGGAGGAACCCAGTCCTTAAATCTGTCCAGCACAGCCTGACTGCCCACCTCCCAAATGTTCCCTGAAATGCAAAAAAATATAGCCTACTTCCTGGGATTATTATGAGGATTACAGTTACTATATGTAAAGTACAAGGTGCCGGGGCAGGCGCTGTGAAAGTCTTATTTGAGTGCAAACCATTTATTATTACGTTGCTTGCTTAACATGCCTAATGATCCACTTCACTGCATCTGCTTGTGGAGATGTACATTATGGGTCCACAGCTTTGTTTACAGGAGAGCAAAATTTTAATGGTACTTCAGGTTTCTATAAACCCTACTTAGAGTTTTTTCCAACAGTAGAGAAATAATAAATTAAGGTCCACTAAATTTGACTGGAGCAGATCAAGTTGGTGAGAAAATTGCAGATCATGACCCAAGTTTTATAAATAAAACTAGTTAATTCCAAAGGTTGGGGTCTAACATAAAAATCCTTTTGTCATCCTAGTGCAGTTTAGACCTATAAAGAATTGATTTAAAGTAAATCCGGGCTTAGGCAGAGGAGCGGCGGAGAATGAGATCATCTAATCTGATGAGGCCACTGTTTGGCATGAGGGGATTTGATGGGTGAGAAGAGTTAACTGACCCGCCCTGTGTGCCAGAGTCAAGGCTGGACTCCCACCTCTGGGTCTGAGGTAGTGTCTGTACCACTCATCCGGTGTCCCAGTAGTGTTGATGGTCATGCTAAAGTACATTTAGGCGTGATGCATTGTCCTTGTTGACGCTGGTAAGACAGTGCAGATTTCCCATGGCGTCCGTCAGTGGGCTGGATGATCAGTCCAAAGGTCCGTCCTCTTGGATCCTCTTTTCCAAGATTGCTCAGACACAGATCAACAAATGAGAAAGGCACTTCTAGCAAAGCCTAACAGAACTCATACTTCTACACGTATACCAGGAAAGCTGAGCACGGGTGGCTCTCTCTCCGCAAGCTGAAAGTGACCTCTGCCTAATGGATCACAGGGATAGTGGGCAGTCTTACTCCATTCATGCTGCTATAACAGATTACTTGAGACTGGAGTATTTGTCAGCAATAGAAGTTTATTTGGGACATGGCCCTGGAAGATAGGGGGGTCCAAGAACGTGATGCAGACATTGGGTAAGGACTTTCTTGCTGTGTCGCCAGTGGCAGAAGGAGCAAGAGTAAGAGAGGTTGAGAGAGAACAGAAAAGAAAGCAGGGGTTTAATTCACTTTTGTAACAAGCCCACTCTGGTGATAACTAATCACTAGCAACAAAGGCACGAATGCATTCATGAAGTCTCTTCCTCTATCACACCCCAGCTCCCAACACTGTTATGGTGGAGATTAAATTTTCAGCACATGAACTTTGTGGGACACATTCAAACCACAGCAGGTTGTGTGTCTCCCACCAGCCACGATGCTGCTCTCTACCAGGATGCAAGTCCCCTCACAATAAACCTCTGTGAGCTCCAGGCCTCCCTTTCCGCTCCTCTCAGTTTTTCTTCACTCTTTCTCAGGATTCTGTTCCTCTCCTTAAAGAAGATTTTAAATTGAGATTAAGATTTAAAGATGTGTAAAATGGATCTTTATTTTCTACTCATATATTTTTTTCAAATTGTGAGTCCTGGGCCTAGGCGAGGTGTCGTTGTCCAAACAAGAGGCAAGAGGCCTTTCCACAAACCCGGAGCTGTGCATTCCTCCAGCCTCCACGTGTCTTGCCTGTGACACCAGGCACTACACCAGATACTACGAGCAATCAAAGAAGTCCAAGGTAACGTCACGGCTATGAAGTTTTTCTGCATAAGCCTAATTTGACGTAATTGTAAATTCTGACGAAAGGAAGTGCAGGCTGTAAGTGTTATACTGTAAAAGGTAGGAAAAGGGAAGTACTTTCCTTAAAATGAATCTCCAACTGTCTATGAGATTAACTGAAACTGATAATAGCCACAAGTGTCAGTCTGCCTCCCTGGGGGTTACGTGGTTACCTTGTGCTCATAGTCCTTCCTTGCTCTTCTGGGTCACAAGACCCTTCACGATGCTCTTCCTGACAGCCCACCTGAGATGGTATGCTGAGTTCTGAGAGGTTCGTTGACAGCCACGCTAAAATCTGCCTTGACTGTTCCCTGGACAGAGAAACTACAGGTAAATGCTCCTAGGAACAGCAGGCCGATGACTTAAATTCAGAGGGTAGAAGTAACAGAGAAAAGATATCTGTCAGACAGCATTTCAAGGGAGATCAGCGAAGGTCAAAAGATAAGAAAAATGCAGAAGGAAAAAGAAAGAGTGCAGAGGCAAAGGCTGGGGGCAAGCAGAGAAGCATCATCCAATGGCTAACGTGACCGTCAACATTCCTCGGCACAGACTGGTCATCCCACCTGCTTTACCTGCCGAGAGTTTTGATTCATTTACCAGGTCTGGGAGTGGATGGTCCTAGCAGGACACCCAGAGCCAGCCTCCACTTCAAGAGTGGTTAGGTTTTGAGAAAAAAAGGGAACACTGGATAGGTTGTTTGTCATCAGGCTTCTTGGCTTTGTTGTCTGTTTGTTCTCAGCTTAGTTTGGATTGAGTTTTCTTTCTTTCCCTTTTAGGCATAAGGCTCTCTGCCCAAAATGAAGTATTTTGAAGCACAGCCCAGCCTGTTCCAGATTATAAAAGATTTAGTTAATTAACCTTTCATCAGCTGATTTCTTTCAACATTTTTGCTGGCACATTAGGGAAATACACTAGTAGTTACTAATTAAAGGTATTAGATATACCTTTATACTTCTTTAAATTCTTGGACTCCTGAACTAAGTTGATTGAGAAGAAAATGGAAATGGTTTTACTGACTTTATCCTTGCAAATGGCCAGGACAGTCTACAAATAAACTAGAAAAAGGGAAATTGTAACCTTATTTTATAACCTATCTTTGTACTAGAGATCTTGGGACCATTAAAAACTAATAGATAAGATTTAGTGAGTGCTTATTGTACACAAGAACCATAATAAAATGCTTCCATGTACCACTTCATTTAACTTTCTTAATTCTTTGCAATAGACATGAATTCCAATCGCACATTAGAGATGAGAACAAACTTTGGAAGTCAAGTAAGTTTCCAATATCACAAAGTAAATATATGCCACAGATAAGACCAAGTGATGATGTGTCTCAAAAGACAATGAATTTAATCTCACAACACTGACCTAGAAGATAGTGAAATAATAAGTTTGAAGTCAAAAGGACCTAAAGACATCCACTTGCAATTCCAAAGTGCATTATTTTCTCACCATTTCTTTCTGCACTGGATATTTATTGTATATTACAAATCATCCCAGACAGCTATTATCCCACACAGTTTCCGAGGTTCAAGGATCCAGGAGCCGCTCAGCTAAATGAGTCTGACTCAGGGTCCCTGGTCAAGCTGAAGTCAAGCAGGTGACCAGGACTACAAAGGCCCTCAGGTGTCCCTGGGCCTGCTTCAGAGCACACTCATGTGGTGGTGAGAGGCCTCAGCTCCTCACTGATTATTGATGAGACTTCAGTTCTTCACCAGAAGCAGCCTGAATATCCTCATAACACAGCAGTTGCTTCCCCCAGAATGGGTGAGCCAAGGGGGATAGAGACCATAATTGCAGCTTGTCTTTTAAAGCTCAATATCGAAAAACACAGATCATCAACTCTGTCATATCCTATTGGTCACAAAATAGATCCTGGTACAAAGTAGGAGGATGGAACAGAATAAGGCAGGAGTACCAAGAATTGGGGCTCATGGGGCTTGTGGGGCGTTCATCCTGGAGTGTCTTAGTTACTTTATCATCACTGGGATAAAATGCCCAACACTCACAACAGAAAAATTGCTCGACCCATGGCAGCCAAGAAGCAGAATGTGAAGCCAGGAGACAGGGAGGGGGGTGTATCCTTCTAAGTCACGCCCCCAGTGACCCAACCCTTCCAACCAGGCCCCACAGCCTAACTGCACAGTCAGCTCCGAAATCGTCAGCAGATTAATTCTCTGATGAGTACAGAATCCCCACGATCCAATTACCTTCCCAAAGCCCCAGCCTTTGGGAGGAAATTTTAGATCTAAACAATAACTTTGGAGAATGACTAACATCCTTAAAAACTAGTTCAAAAGTAATTTTTCCTTAAGGAATTCTTCAGTTCTATTTCCCCTTCAGTGGTCCTGATGACTATAACACACTGATCATACTGTACTTTAATTACTTGTTCAGAAGTTATTTCAGCTTGAGATTTTCCAAAAAGAAGATACAAGTCTTGACTCAGGAAATTTATTTTGGGAAATAATCCCAATAAAAAGGAGTGCGGGGGCCTGGAAAAAAGAAAATATGAAAAGAGAGAAAAGTAATGCAAGGGGCAACTACTGAGCCAGTCATGTTGTAGGCAACTGGACTCTATCTACTGAGGAAGGATTCCTCTAAAATCTATGTGAGTTTTGCTTAGAATTGTGTGCCTGTAGAGGAGAGCACATATTTACTCACTGGGTCCTGTCTTCTAGTGATCAAGAGTAGGCTAGAGATAATGAGAAAGCAAGAGATATGCTGTGTAATAAATGTGCTTGGGATGCACTTGAATGCAGCAAGTGTCCACAGCAACGAACAGAGCAAAAAAGAGGAGTGGGAGGGTGTGGATGTCCAATACAAATGCACTGTCCAAACCAAGGCTAAAGAGAGTGCTTCATTTATCTCTGTACCCCAGTGCATAGAACAGAGCCCTGCAGCTGGATAATCTGTGCCATCCCTTGCAACAAGTCTGGAAAGCACTAATTTATTCAACAAATAGGTATTGAGTACATGTTATAAGGTAGACACCATGCAGTGTGCTGATAAACTTTTGGGGGCAATTTACCAAGTATCACATACCAGGATTGCATAGGTACTGAGCAATTAAAACAAACGTCAGCCCTTCAGAAGTTGTAGGCTCTCCTGGAATATACTTTCTTCATTCAAACCTGGAAACAGTTGAATAATGAGGTAAAAAAACCTTTTCACTGCGTCCAAGAGATGGGTCCGTTTGGATTTTGGAGTGGAGGATGGATGAAGGTGACTTCTTAGAAGGCTTGTCAAGCGGGGAGGGAGAAAAGGTCAGTGAATGAAAAAGGAGCGAGAAGGCGAATGGAGAGGCTAAAGGACATGAAAGCACAAATCAGCCACTTGAAGATGAATCAGCCAACCCTCTTTGCATCTGGGAATTAAGCAGAAAAGCAAATACGTAGCAAACAAGTATTTCAGAGTTAGCAAGCATCAAAATAGAGAAAGGAAGGTGGAACAAAAAAACACATACAAAAGTGAAATATTCGGGGCCTTATTAAAGATGTAAACTTTGCCCTAAGAATGTATTGAAAGAAAACCTTAATGCTTCTCTAGAGTTAGGATGCCCAGCTTCTGGAAGGGCCTCTGAGAAATAGTTACTTGTGAGAGAGATGAATGGAATCCAAACTGTCCATTTTAAAAGAAGAATCCCAGGCTTCTATTTTCAATGAAGAAATTGGCCTGTCACTGTCACTTCCATCCCAGAAGACTAAAAAGGAAACTTCCACAGTTCTGTTTTAAACCTATCAGTAAGTGGAGGACAGTAAGATACCTAAATGAAAAGTCTGGAAAGTGACAAACTCTACCCAGGAGCAAAGAAACACAAAGCTGTTTCATCTCCAGCAGAGTAGAGGGGACAGAGGGCTTCTCCGCGGAGGGAAAACTGGGGTCTGAGGATGGGAAAGACGTTCTACAGCCTGAAGGACAACAGCAGACAGAAACTCAGATGAGTCATAATGAATGAAAAACACCAGAAAGATAAACTTAAAATACTTTTTAAATGATTTATACCATATTATATTAAATATTTTAAAATTTTATTGAGTGAAACAAATAGAGTAAATATATGTTATGGATTTATAGCACATAGTGGTAAAATAAATGATAATAAAAATAAAAGGAAAGGAGTCAATTTAGCTACATTCTTACAAATTCTTACAGTGCATGAGAGAATTCTAATATCATGTAACTGAGACCTGAGATAACTTAAATTTTTATTATAATCTAGAGCACTAAAAATGTATAAAGATATATGGCAAAGAAAAATTCAGAGATGAAATAAAAGGAGATATTGAAAATGAGTACTTGATTCACCCACAAGAAGTCATAAAAACAGAGACAAAGAAAAATGAATAGGTGGGACAATCAGAAAATGAATATCAAGATGAATGGCATAAACTCAACTATAAAACATGATATTTAAGTACAAAAAAACAACAATTGAGAGGAAGAGAGGGTAAGACAGGACTAAAAAGCAAGATTCAAGTAGCTAGAAGATTTAGAAATATAAAGACCCCAAAAAAAGAAAGAAAAAGGATCCAACATGGACACTAAGTAAAAATAAAGCTAGAGTGACTCCATTAATATCAAACAAAGTAAATTCCAAAGAAAAAAATTTGAAGAGATAAAAAGGGATGTTCAATAATGATAAAAGAAGAGCTATATCTAGAAAACATACACAATTCTCTCAAATAACATACCTTCAAATTACATGGAACAAAATTTGACATAACAAGTGATAGAAATAGGCAAATACACAATTCTAATCAGGGATTTCAACACTCATTATAGATTGGGAGAAAATATTTGTAATAAATATGTCTATGTTCAGAAAATATAAAGAGCCCTTACAACTTAGAAAAAAGAAAAAGAAACCAAGTTAAAACATCGACAAAGAACTTAGACATGTAATAAAAGAAAATACGACAATGGCCAATAAGCATATGAAAATATTTTCTCTACTATTATTCATCAGAGAAATGAAAATTAAAACCACTTGGTATTTTGCTACACACACTTACTGGAGAAGCTAAAAATTAAAAGAGACAAGGGTTGAAGAAAATGGAGTTCTGATGCATTGGGATCAGAGGTAATAAGGTGTGACCAACTTGAAAAACAATTTCAGCTATGACCCAGTAATTCCATAGGTATTTACTAGGCAGAAATTAAAACATATTTCAAAAAATGTAACTTTATTAACAGTAGCTAAAATCTAGAAACAGTAGCTAAACCCTCTATGGTTTAGATCTAAAAGTTCCCACAAAATCTCATGTGCTTAGACATAGAGCTTTTGGAAGGTGATTGAACCATGGGAGCACTAATTTACTGATGAGTTCATAGGTGGTGTGCTGTTGGACATGGGGTCGGGTTGGAAAAGATCAGTCACTGGGTGTGTGACCCTCAGTCCTCCCTTTTCTCTCTGCTTCCTGGTGGGCATGCCTTGAACAGCTGTGCTCTGCCATGCCCTTCCACCATGATGCTTCTGCCTTGAAAGCAAATAACCATGTACTGACTTCTCTGAAACCATGAGCCAAAATAAATCTCTCTTT
Organism: Hystrix cristata; assembly: GCA_004026905.1. Taxonomy (NCBI): domain Eukaryota; kingdom Metazoa; phylum Chordata; class Mammalia; order Rodentia; family Hystricidae; genus Hystrix; species Hystrix cristata. The sequence goes on along the minus strand of PVJO010004244.1, from coordinate 1,895 downwards.
CTTTAAATTACAGTATTTGGGGTATTTTGTTCCATGACAGGAAAATGACTAATACAAACCTAAAGTGCCTATCACTGAGTAATGCATAAACAGATTGTGGCATATTTATACAGTGATAGTCATGGAACCCTAACCAGCAATAAAAAGAATAAAATGCTGATACAACATGGATGAATCTCAAAAAAATATTATGTTGAATAGGTACAGGAGTGCAGTCTGATAGGAGGAATAAGTCCTAATATTCTATGACACCGTAGGATAAATATGGTTGACATGATATTTAAAAACACCTAGTAGAAAGGATTTTGAGTGCTCCCAACCCAAAGAAACAATAAATTTCTGAGGTGATAGACACATCAGTTAACCTAATGTGACCATTTCATATTGTATACATATATTGAAATATGACACTGTGCCCTGTAAATATATAAAGTTATTCTTTGTCAACTAAAATTTTTGAAAATACATTTTAACTAATGGATTAATTTTTTAGTATATGTCTGCAGTACATAATGTTTCCATCCTTTGTGTGGAGGTGAAACAAAAAGAGTATGTTGATGAAAAGGAGCCAATCACCAAAAGACTGTAATACAAGATTCCATTTATCTGAAAACTCAGGAACAGGCAAACTAAAAGTGGAGACAGCATACAAAAATTAGATGTCTCTGAAGTGGGAGAGGGAGAATTGCAGGAAAGAGGTGAGGGGTTTGCTGTGGTAGTGAAAAATGGTAACTAGCTTGTTGAGGACCATGCTTACATCACCATGTAGCATTATCAAACTCATCAAATACAATAAGAACAGTAACATTTATTCATTTTCTTTTACTGAATACAAAACAGATCACAGACTAAGACAAAAAGTAAAATTAAGCGATGTTAAGGTAATTATATTAATCAGATATCACTTATAGTAATGTTGAGTCTCAAACAACTCTAAAGCTCAGTGATTGCAATAGCATTTTTTTCTTGCTCACAGGGGAGCAGAAAGTTGTCCAGTGGGGCTTGTCTTGCCTGGAAACCATAGCAGGTACTCAGGACAAGTTCTTGTGGGCTGACAAAGGCAGGACAGAAGGCCATTGGCACCTCAGCTTGTAGCTTCCTGTCTTGTCCACTTTCCATTGGCTGAAGCAAGTCAGCTGACTAAGCCCAAAGCTACAGAGCAAGAAGGATGCACAACCCCTAGAGAACCAGGCAAGGACAGGGAGGGAAGCAAGAGCTGCAGACATGCAGTACAATCTCACTGTACATTGCTGATTCCAGTTAGGGTAAGAGTGAGACAAAGACCAGGTCTCCCACGACCTGCCCCATGACTCTGCAGCAGACCCCACTGCCTCCATGTAGTCTGGAAGCCAACAAGCTTACCCCAGGCCACCTCACCCCACCCGTGTGGCAGAGGAAGGTTCTGGCCCATCTTCCTACTCCTGGACACAAAACAGTGATGAAACTAGAACAGCACAGTGGACCATACGAAATAGACACCCTCACCCTGGTCTGTCGGGGGCATGTCCCCCACACCTCCGAGAGGCTGACTCTGGACAGTGGCGAAGCTCACACCTTGCACTGGGAGAAGAAACATCTGTTAAAAGTGGAAAGAAATGCAATACAGCCATCTAATGGAGCCTGGGTCTCATAGGCCTGCCTTCTGCTTCCCTGGGAACGCTGGAGTAGTCACAGCATGAAGGGTTGTTGTGCCCCTACCAGCAGCTTGAGTTGGACTGGAGGAGCCAGCAGGTCAGGCATCTGTCTGCAGGGGCAGCAGATGAGTGAGCTCTGTCTCTGCACATGGGAAAAGGGTTGAAGCAGTATTCTCCAACTTTTCTGGGAGCAAAACTACCTAACCCACGCTCACCTTAGCTCAAGCATACAAGAAGGATATTAGACATTATTCTGTTTGA